>CATKHJ010064791.1:0-11069 GCA_949750685.1 Vernicia montana
AAAGAAAGAATTAAGCCAATCGGATATGTATAGATCAAGTTATGATAGATTGAATATAGGAAGGTCAATGGTGAAATAAGTAGTTAATCCTAAAAGTGTATATGTATTTGTAATATTATTAAGGATTAGAATTCAAAGAAAATTAGGAACATAAATATTTTAATAATTAAATTATAATTGATTAATAATTAAGTTTAAATAACTGGTGGAATAATTTATATATTCTTGATTATTGTAGCAACTAGAACCGAACCACAAGGAGAGGAAGGATAACAAAATTGAGATCATTCATTTTGATTACTTTAAAGAAAATAAAGTATTGGAATCATACTAGAATCAAGGTGAGTGTTAAATATTCTACTATTCTTGAATATTGTTTCCATATTAATTGTTCAACATGACCCCAATTATTGATAACTGAAGCATTCTCCATTGAATTGAATATTTGAATCTTGATTATAACAATGTCAGTGAAACCATTGTTCATTGAATGTCCTATGACATATGCTCATCCTTATTGTTCAATACCATAACCTAAAAGTAGAAATCCCCTAATTGATGTGGGAAATATCAGAGTGTATGCATACATTATCCGACGGATAGGGTATAATATCCGGACCCTAGCTAGGAAGGGTTTGCTCCTAGCCGTAAGACCTGATCAGTCTTGCGAGTGTTCAATGGGCATGCTCCAAGAGATGAGCCTCTGCCATTAGTGACTTATCAGTGAAGAAGCATTGCTTCCATATAGTGATTGATTTCTGCAAAACCAATGTTGCCTAATCGTTAATGAAATTACCTTTTATCACAACTAAAGGATTGCAAGTGACCTTCAGTGTTCATTTGATTAAAGTGAAACTAAAACCATTCTTGCGGGCGAACCTTAAATTACTAAGCTTTCAAGTATGGTAGCATATTTTTCACTCACTAGTTGTTTTATATCTTTTCAGGAAAGCGGCGAATGTAAAGGTTAATCCTCAACTTCTTCATCTTTGGGATTCCATTGTGCAAAGTAAATATCTATATTTCAAATCATATGAATATGTAAATATTTTTTTTTTTTGTATATGAATCAACTCTTAGAGCTCCATGGGTTCGAGGATATTTACTAAATATTGATGCTTAATAAGAAAAGCTGAATATAATATGCATTATATAATTGATGATATGTTTACTGTTGATGAAAATAATGGATTTTGAGCTTGGGAAAAATTATGATAGATTGCCTATAGTGAAGATAGTGAGGATATAAGGTGGGAGTTGGAAGTGTATTTTTCATTTGTAGGTTGTGATCCTTGAGAAATGTTATAATTACTACCGTTATGCTGTCAAAATTATTTTAGATTAATAGTGTTAATGGGTTCTACGGGTTTAGGTGACCTTAAATTTTCCTGTACCCTAAGACCGTCACATCTCAAAAACGGGATGTGACAGTTCACAAGGCAACTATTTGTAGAAGGGAGTGAAATTCCTATTAAGGCTAGCTCAAAAGACGAACGCTCAAGCTAAGGATCAAAAGACGACGTAGTCTAGGTATAAGTCTAATAGGAGAAAGACCTAGTGAACTTTAGGCGAAAGTCCGCAAGGCGGCTTCTTGCGGATGGAAGTGAGAGAGCCTTAGTGAATCCAGGTGAAAAGACCTAGAAAACTCTAGGCTAAAGATCAAGTTCATATACAAAGTAACAAAAGAAGAAAATGAAGAGCAAAAAAGACTTACAATTTTTCAAAGAAGCTACAACGGAAAAAATTTCCTCTTTATGGGGGGACGAGAGATAACTCAAGCTAAATGATTAAAGACTCCTGTCGTAAAAGCAACTCTCAAGCTTTTCACACAGAAGCTATTCGACTACAAAACAATTTGATAAAGAACTAAACAAAATGAAGACAAAGTGCTCAAAAACTATACAAGGCACACAAACCAGCGAAGCTGTCTGAAGACATGCCATTTCATTTTAGCAAATAATATTGTAATTGTACCATTGTATGCAAGACTAAAAATGTATAAAAATTTGAATGTATTTACAAGTAAAAATCATATACTTTATAAAGGATTATAAAAACAAGAGAAAGAGAAGAAAAGAAAAAAGAAAAATTACTATTTAAGTCATCATCTAGCAAGGCAGATTACATGAAGACCTCCAGATAAGGTGAATTTCTAAGTCCTCGATAAGTCATAGAATATTATTATTTAAGTCCTCATATGGCGAGGCAGATTATATGAAAAACTGTAGGTGAGGCGGATTTCTAAAGTCCTCCATAAGTCGAGGCAGATTATTATTATTTAAGTCCTCATCTGGCAAAGCAAATTACATGAAGACCTCCAGGTGAGGTAGATTTCTAAGTCCTCGATAAGTCGAGGCATATTATTATTTATTTCCTTGACTAACAAGGCTGATTATCTAAAGTCCTTGGTCAATGAGGTAGATTATCTAAGTCCTCAATAGATGAGGCATATTATTATCTAAGTCTTTGGTCAGCGAAGAAGAATTTCTAAGTCCTCAATCAGTGAAGCATATTATCTAAAGTCCTCCGTAAGCGAGGCATGATTTCTTTAAGTCCTTTAAGAGTGAGGCATGTATCTTTAAAGTCCTCGGAAGACAAGACAGATGTATCTCTAAAGTCCTTAAAAGACGAGGCAGATGTATCTCTAAAATCCTTGAAAGACGAGGCAGATGTATCTCTAAAATCCTCGGAAGATGAGGCAGATTATCTTTAAAGTCCTCGAAAGATGAGGCAAATTATCATAAAAGTCCTCGGAAGACGAGGCAGATTATTATAAAAGTCCTCAATTAATGAGACAGGTTTTCTTGAAGTCCTCTATTGATGAGACTGAATTTCTTTAAAGTCCTCTATTAGTAAGGCAGGTTTTCCATAAGTCCTCCATGAGCGAGGCTGATTTGCTCCAAAGTCCTCGGTTGATCAGGCAGATCTTATAAAGACCTCTAGGTGAGGCGAATTTCTAAAGTCCTCAATAAGTTGAGGCATATTATTATTATTTAAGTCATTATCTGGCGAGGCAGATTACATGAAGACCTCCAGGTGAGGTGAATTTCTAGGTCCTCAATAACTCGAGGAAGATCACCAAAGTCATCGGTCAACAAGACAGATTATCAAAGTCCTCGGTTAATGAGGCATGTTATCAAAATCCTCGATCAGCGAGGCATAAGTCCTCTATATGAGGTATGGATTTCTAAAAGTCCTTAGTCAGCGAGGCAGATTATCAAAGTCCTCAGTTAGCGAGGCAGATTTCTAAGTCCTTGATCAACAAGGCAAATTATACAAAGACTTCTATCAGGGAGTAGGGGGCTTCGCGAGCTTCTAAGTCCTCGATCAGCGAGGCATATCAAAAGAAGACCTCCAAGCGAGGAGGATTTCTTAAGTCCTCAATTGATGAAATAGATTTCGAAGTCCTCGATCAGCGAGGCAAGTCATTCAAAGACCTCCGAGTGAGGCAAATTATTCAAAGACCTCCGAGCAAAGCAAATTATCAAAGACCTCTATGGAGATAGATTTCTAAAGTCCTCTATACAAGGCATATCATTAAAGTCCTCCGTAAGTGAGGTAGATTTTCTCTAAAAGTCCTCCGTGAGCGAGGCGAGATTTCTTTTAAGTCATCGATTGATGAGGCAGATTATTCAAAGATAACTAAAGTGAGGTGGATTTCTGAGCCCTTGATTGTTGAGGTAAATTATCCAAAGACATTTATCAATAGGTGAATTATCTAAAGACCTGTATTATTGAAGCGAACTTATGACGTCCTCGATTAATAAGTTAGACTATCCGAAGATCTTTAGTAGCAACCCAAATTGTCCAAGCCCTCTATCAGCGAGGCATATTGTAATTTGACTCTTCTATCAACGAGGAAGATTTATTAAGACCTCTCGGTGATGCATGTTGTTGACTAAGACCTTCTTCAAGAAGGCATATTATATGAAGACATCAAAGGAAGAACAAGCATGAAAATATCTGAAAGATACAAATATTTGACGCTGTTTGGAATCAAAAACTCGAAGCTACTTGGAAAATTTGAAGACTTTGCAAAGACTTGAAGATTTGAAGCTACTTGGAATCTATAAGTCCACGTATCGTGGCATCGAAGACATAAAGCCATTGCCATTGAAGACCATAAGACCACACCATGATGTGGCAATCATACAGCTCGCTTGTCCATTCGGTGTCATGACCCGTCTTTGAACCATGACTGTCCTAGGACATAGGGAGACTTAAGGTCACCTAAACTCGTAGAACCCCTTTTAATTATTAACTACCATTAATTACCAAATTATCATTACTCCATAATCAAAACCATATTTTACCATTCCTTAACATCCAATATTACATTAAACATTTGACGTATTCAATTTTCTACTTAGTCCCATTCATATGCTTTAACTTTTTGAATTCTATTTTCCATTTATTTTAGCGCAGTTGCTAATAAATATCTTAAATGCTTGGACTGTAGCAACACTATATAATATCACATATCATACATACAATATTCTAATTATATCATTATTACAGACTTTTAAATCCATGGAACTCTAGAGTAAAACTTTCTAATGAACATTCAAACCATATAATTAAAATAGCAGAGCAATTCCCAAATGAAAGCTAGTACTTGGAATTTACCTTGCTGGCTTATCAACCGGTCCTGAAAAATAAATAATAACTAAGGAGTGAGACAGAGCTCAGTGAGTACATAATACAAAATGAACAATATTGAACAAATAATAGTAGTTCCTTTTAAATAACAACGATGTTAATCAAAATTGTTCTTATAGAACGATTTTCATATTTATAGCAATAATATATCTTTTAGCAGAAAACATTCACTTTCTTGGAAACGATATGTTTCCCCCATAATCAACAAGTGGCGGCTTATGTCTTGCTCACTATCACATGCCTAGTCACACGTACAACTGATCGGGTCATACATACTGGGGTCATTAAACCTTTTCCGGCTAAGGTTCGGATAATCTTACCCTATCCGCAGGTTCCATTACCATTGTGCACAAGGTCCGATGTATTACCCCACATCAGAGGGATATTCTGCTTATCATGTAATCATTTTAGCAATATATCTTTTCTATCCATGAATTGATTCAATGGATAACATATCAATAACAATTAAATTTCCATTATTGGTAATATTTAAAAGACCAAAACAATAAAGGCTTATTTGGCCAAATGCCATAAAGAATAAATATCTCACTTTGGCTGAATAATCAATAAATAAATAATGCTTGCCAAATAATTGCAATGCATTTCAAACAAGAATTGATTGAGCATAAAAGCTCATATTCAAGGCACAAAAATAAATAATACTATTTGTACTCACCTCGAAACTCCTTAGCTCCTAATAGTATAAACACCGACTAAAAACAAGACTCATCGGTTTCTCGGATAATACCCTTTCCTTTTGATTCTACAATACATTACACAAATCGAATATTAATTTCTATCCCTTTAACCTTACTCTCATATCTTATTTTTCCCTTCCTTAATCATAAAAAAATATCACACATATTCACATTACATAATTAATCATTAAATCAAACGTTATATATATGTTTGTCAATTAATCAAATTAAGGAATTTAATTCCTTTCCCTTTTCAATTCCTTAATTAAAATTCATTTCCCACATATGAATCAAAGCAAATATATTTTCTATTAATTCATGATATTAATTTATACATTAAAAATAAAAATCCCTAAATATACCAATTCCATCAATTTGGGAAAAATCATTTCTATTCACCGAAATGCCAAATTGATCTTGAAATCATTAAATTACTTCATAAACAAAGTTAATTAACCAATCAATTTTAACTAATTCAAGCTAAATCCCAAAATCCCTAATTTACTCCATAAACCCTAGAATTTGGGGAAAAAAAATATCAATTTCATAATCAAATTTTAAATTGAACATAGATTCATCAAATTAACATTCCAATAACTCATATTCATCTTTCAATTGAAATCAAATCACTTTGAATTTCACAAATCCCTATTTTTCCATAATAGGGTGATTTGGGAAAAATCTATAATTTCACATCCAAATCTTAAATTGATCCTTGAATCATGCAATTAAAATAATATTAATCATATAGCATCAATCAAACATAAAAAATATTCATCAAATCATATACTTCCCTTATAACATCAATTATGCCTTCAAAATTTCAAGTTTTGTATAAAATTACCATAATTCAATTTAACACTTCCAATCCACTTTTCTATACCCCAAATAATCTTAAATATCATTAAAATTAATTTAGAACAATTCCTCCCCATCAAACTAGAATAGGCCGAACCATTAGGAGGAAATTTCTCAATTTGTATTTCATGTATTTCATGTTTACTTTCACTTGTCAATCTTTTAATTCCAAGCTTTAATTTGTATAATCCACCAAAAAACATATAAAATAAATCCCCCTTGATATTTTTTAATTTAATCAAACCATAGAAATGAAAAGAAAAAGAAATAACTACTAACAAACATCAAATCCATACAAGAAACAATAAAAGAAATAATTAAGCACTAACCCTTTACCTTAAGAAATTTAGTTTGTTATCCTTTGAAACTAAGAACAAGTAAAGAGATTTGGTGTTTGAGAGAATTTTGGTCTTTCTTTTGCTTAGGGTGGGGTAGTACAAATGAGAAGAAAAGGTAAAAATTTTGCTTATATATCATTTACATGAATGGTATAGATTTTAGCTTTGATAATCAAATGGCTAAGGTTGAATCAAGATAAATGGTCATGATTTAATCAAGACCAATGGCCATGATCTTTCTTAGGTGTTATGTGACTAAGCATAGATGATAATGGTGAATGAAAAAAAGAATGAACTTGGTCTTTATTGTAGAGAAAGAAGAAGTCAAGTTGTTCAAGTAGTTGACTTTAGTCAACTTTGGTGTTTTGCTAGCCAAAACCAATTTTTCCACCATCTTATCTTCTTATTATTATTTCTTAACTTAATAATAAAAAAATCCTACTAATTGAACCATCAATGGGCCGGCCATGCATAGTTTTTTGGCTTTGAAATCCCAAAGACCCCATTTACAAGCCCAACCGAGCAACTACTGATTCATAAAAATTTTCGTAACTTCCTTTCGTTCCTTTTTCACTAGCATATTAATTCTTACTTTCCCATATCATCATATACTCTATAACAATTGATACATTACTCCTTTCAATTTAATTAAACCCATAAAAATAGATACATTCATTAAAAATATTTAATAATGTACTTAACATACAAAACAAATTCATATATTCCCATAATCAAATTTTATAATGTACTATCTATAGAATTTATATTATATATCATTTTCATAACCCTAATTGGCTATGAAAATCTCGAGTATTATATTCTACCCCCCTTAAAAAAAATTCATCCTCGAATTTTAATAACTTACCTACGATGACTGAAACAAATACGAATATTTCTGAAGTATATCGCTTTCACTTTCCCATGCGCACTCCTCGAAGTTATGATTTCGCCATTGCACTTTCACCGTAGGTACTTCTTTGTTTCACAGCTTCTTTACTTGTCGATCCAAAATGGCAATTGGAACTTCTTCGTAAGAAAGATTTCCATCAACCTCAATATGTTGTGGTTGCAATATGTGTGAAGGATCAAACACGTACTTCCTCAGCATTGACACATGAAAAACTGGATGCACATATTCCATCGTAGGAGGTAATGCAAGTTTGTATGAAACTTCTCCGACTTTACTAAGAATCTCAAAAGGTCCAACGAAAACGAGGAGATAATTTTCCCTTCTTGTCGAATCTCATCACTCCCTTCATTGGCGAAACTTTCAAGAATACATGGTCTCCTACTGCAAATTGAACATCCTTCCTCTTAGGATCAGCATAACTCTTATGGCGACTAAAAGCAGCCTTTAGTCTTTCCTGTATAATCTTCACCTTGTCAATAGCTTCCTTTACCAAATCAGGGGCTTCAAGATACTTATCACCAACTTCTGTCTAACAGATTGGAGATCTACATTTCCTACCATACAACGCTTCATAAGGCGCCATTCTTATTGAGGAATGATAACTATTATTGTATGTGAATTTAATAAGCGGCAAATGCCTATCCCAGCTACCTCCAAAATCCATAAGACACATACGAAGTATATCCTCCAACGTTTGAATTGTCCTTTTAGACTGTCCATCTGTTTGTGGATCAAAAGCAGTACTGAAATCAAATTGTGTTCCCAATAATTCTTGCAACTTTTGCCAAAATCTCGAAGTAAATTGTGTACCTCGATCCGAGATAATCGAAAGTGGAACTCCATATAACCTCACAATCTCATTAATATATATTCAGGCATAATCCGTTGCGGTATACGTGGTCTTTACTTCAATGAAGTGTGCTGATTTCGTCAATCTATCCACTATGACCCAGATGGAGTCATACCCTTTCATCGTTTTCGGCAATCCTTCTACAAAATCCATAGTAACTCGTTCCCACTTCCATTCGGGCAATCTTATCTCCTAAAGTAACCCAGAAGGTCATTAATGCTCAAACTTCACTTATTGATAGGTAAGGCACGAAACGATAAAATTCGCCACATCTTTCTTTAATCCCGGCCACCAATACGAACCTTTCACATCGTGGTATATTTTAGTGGCACCTGGATGTACACTGTAAGGAGTTTTATGTGCCTCCTTCAAAATTCTTTCTCTTAACCCTTCTACATTTGGCACACAAAGCTGATTTCCACATTTCAGAATGTCTTCCTCCATTTTGAACCCTGGAGCTTGTCCCTTCTCCAAGTCTTTCTTGATTTTCTCCAATTGAGGATCTTGATTTTGCAAGGTTTTAATCTCATCTATCAATTTTGGCTTCACCTGGAAATGAGCCAATAATACTTGCGAATCATTCACCTCCAATCGCAAGCCTTCATTGAACATCTACTTTAACTCTCTCACTATAGGTCTCTTTAAAACCGCTATATGAGAAAGACTACCCATCGATTTCGTACTAAGAGCATCCGCTACCACATTAGCTTTACCAGGATGATAAAAGATCTGACAATTGTAATCCTTAAACAATTCTACCCATCTCTGTTGCCTCAAATTTAAGTCTTTTTGCTTCAAAATATACTGAATACTTTTATGATCAGTATAAATCTCACATTTCTCCCCATACAAATAATGTCTCCATATTTTCAAAGCAAAGACAACTGCCGCCTTTTTTAAATCATGGGTAGGATAATTCACTTCATGTCTCTTCAATTGCTTAGATGCATAGGCAATTACCCTTCCATTCTACATTAATACATATCCTAATCCATTTCTCGAGGCATCACAATATATAGCAAAACCTTCATTCCCTTTAGGTAGAGTTAACACTGGAGCCGAGATCAAGCAATCTTTAAGCTTTTGAAAACTTTCCTCACATGACTCATCCCACTTATACTTCACTTGCTTCCTGGTAAGCTTCGTTAACGGTGTCGCCATCTTCGAGAAATCTTTTATAAATCGACGGTAATAACCCGCCAATCCTAAGAAACTTCTTATTTTCGTAATCTTTGTAGGTTGAGGCCAATTTGATATTGCTTCCACCTTCTTATGATCTACTTTAATTCATTTCTTACCCACCACATGACCAAGAAAACATACTTGCTCCAACCAAAAATCACACTTTGATAATTTGGCATAAAGCTTATGCTCCCTTAAAATCTATAACACTGTTCTCAGATGCTCTTTATGATGTTCTTTACTTTTTGAGTAAATTAAGATATCATCTATAAACACAATCACAAACCTATCCAGAAAAGGTTTGAACACTCGATTCATTAGGTCCATAAAAGTTGCTGGTGCGTTGGTCAAACCAAACGGCAACACAGTAAACTCATAATGACCATATCTAGTTTTGAATGCAGTCTTACAAATATCCTCCTTCTGAATTTTGAGTTGATGATAACCCAACCGTAAGTCAATCTTTGAAAAATGACTAGCTCCCTGCAATTGATCAAACAAATCATCTATCCTTGGTAAAGGATATTTATTCTTCACTGTCACCATATTCAACTGTCTGTAATCAATACACAATCTAAAGGATCCATCCTTCTTTTTAACAAATAGAACCGGAGCTCCCCACGGAGAACTACTTGGTCTTATAAAAACCTTGTCAAGTAGATCTTGCAGCTGAATTTTCAATTTTTTAACTCGGTAGGTGCCATCCAATATGGTGGAATAAATATCGGTTGAGTTCCAGGTAATAGGTCAATCGAAAACTCGATTTTCCTATCCGGTGGCATTCCCAGTAAATCGTCCGAAAAAACATTAGAAAAATTTTTCACTACAGGAATATTCTTTGCATCACTATCTGACTTAGTAGTATCCACTACTTTTTTCAAAAATGCTTGACAACCCTTTTTTAGCATTTATTTCGCTTCTATGGCCGAAATAAGGTTCATAGAAAAATTACTTCTATCTCCTTAGAACTTAAACTCCTGCCCATTATCGTCTTTAAAAATAATCATTTTACCACGACAATCTATATGGACATGATGTCTGGACAACCAGTCCATTCCCAAAATAACATCAAATCCTAAAACTTCCAGTTGAATCAAATCTATAAGTAATTTCCTATCTTCAATTTCAATCAGACAATCTGGATATATCTGATCCACTATCACATTATCTCCCAATGGCGTGGCTATAATTAAGGGTTCATGCATAGTTTTCTTATTCTTTCCTAACTTCTTTGCAAAATAAGGTGAGACAAAAGAATGCGTCGCACCAGAATCAAACAAGCAACTAGCATGCTGATATTGAACAGAAACAGTACATGTAACAACATTCTGAGAAGTTCCTGCCTCTTGTTGATTTAGGGCATATACCCTCCCTCTATCTCTACTTTCAGTGTCTTTGACATTACTCGAGGTTTGCCCTGCACCTTGTCCACGCTCTCCTTGTCCACAGTTGTCTGGTCGGTTCATTTGTATGGTAGGCTGCGACACAGCTGTGACTGCCCTTTGACTGACTATCTGTGGAGAATCCTTAATAAAATGCCCCAGTTGATCGCATTTCAGGCAAGCTCCCGAAGC
>CATKHJ010064926.1:0-16371 GCA_949750685.1 Vernicia montana
CTTTACAAGTGTTTTCAAGGCTCACACTAAAAAGCTCACAAGTGTTTTCATTAAAGCTAACACTCAACCCAACAAGAGTTTTACAAAGGATCACTCCCCAACCTAACAAGTGTTTAATGGCTAACACTAAACCCTTTTTGAGCAATGAATGCTCTTACAATAAACACACAAGGTATTTAAAGAAAATTGAAAGTTTTGAGAATTAAATTGGCAAGAGTTTGGTTGTTGGATTGTTAATTCATGCTTTTAACTCTTTTTGATGGGGTATTTATAGAGATCACCCATCAAAAGAGCTGTTACAAAGAAATGATAACCAAATCTGCCTGCTACAATAATAAATTCAGCATTAAATGCTGGTCAGGCCATTTTCGCGTTCGCAATGAAATATTACACTCGCTAATTGAGAATAGCGGTCGCTATGAAAATATCGCAGTCGCTATCTTCATATTGCTCCAACGGTTAGTGCCACGTGGCATAACCCGTTCGCTGCTGATGTTACCGTTGCAATTTATTTCTGCCTTATGAATGTTGCGGTCGCAACCCCTTTGTCGCGGTTGCTATATTGATATAGCGCTCGAGGTCACGTTCGCGAGTTTGATCGCAAACTCTACTGGATGTTTTGCACATTTCAGGCTTGTGGCTTAGTAGCGGTCGTGATGGATATGTTGCGGGCGCGACATGGGTATTGTGGGCGCTACTTCTTTGTTGCGGGTGCAATTTACAGGTCAGGTAGAACACTTAGAAAAATTTCTAAGTTCTTCATTCCCAAGCACTATTAAGTCATTTTAACTGAAAAAATACACTTAGATGAAATGTTAGATTAATTCAACTTAATTGCCAATATCAAAATAGAGATTGACACAACTTAGGTCAATAATGTGAATAGATCGGAGAACAATCTAGTAGATATGTTAGCTGGTCTGGTTTCAGTGTGGGATTCTTCAAAAAAGTACCCTGTCAAGCCTTTCTTCATCACGAGAACACAAATTCCATGTTACTTAGGTGAATGGATATTTGAGTTGGTACAAGATGGACATCCCTAGTTTTATGATCTTCAGAGGTATATAGAACATAGAGAATATCTAGTTGAAGCAACCAAGCAAGACAAAGCAGCTATTAGAAGGATAGCTTTGCAATTTGCTGTGTTTAAAGGACAACTGTACAAGAGGATGCTTGAAGGGATTATTTTGAGATGTGTACCGGAGGAAGAAGCTAAGACTATTATGGAAGAGATCCATATTGAAGTTTGCGGTACGCACATGTATATGAGGATTTTAGCTAAGAAAATCCTTAGGCAAGGTCACTTTTGGATGACTATGGAACGAGATTGTGCTGAAAAGGTGAAAAAGTGCTATGAATGCCAGATTCTCGCCGACTTAAGCCATCTTTCGCTAAGATATTTACACAGCTTAACATCACCATGGTCTTTTTCATCTTGGGGTATTGATATTATCGAGAAAATATCACCACCAGCTTCGAACGGTCACGAATACATCGTGGTTGCAGTCGATTACTTCTCAAGATGGATAGAAGCAGAGTCTTACAAAACAGTAACAACCAAACAGATGGCATTTTTCATTCAGAAGAATTTGATATCTAGGTATGGAACTTCGTATCACATTGTGTCAGATAATGGGGTTCAGTTCCAAGGGGAAGTGAGAGCTCTATTACAAACAGCAGTGATCCAACATCATAAGTCTTCGCCTTATCAACCTCAGGCCAACAGGGCAGTAGAAGCAATAAACAAGAGCATTAAGACTATCTTGATGAAGATGATTCAATCCATGAGGTCTTAGGAAGATAAGTTGCCATTTTCTCTTTGGGGGTATAAAACTATGGTCAAATAAGCTACTGGTGCAACTCCTTATTCCTTGGTTTATGGAATAAAGGCAGTATTGCCAATAAAAGTTAAAGTTCAGTCATTAAGGGTAGCACTAGAATAAAAAATTCTAGGAAGCCAATGGGTGGAGAACTGATACTTGGAATTGGCCTTATTGGATGGTAAAAGGATGCATGCTTTGTTCCATGACCAGCTTTACAAGAGAAGGTTGGCCAGACATTTCAACAAGAAGGTTCGTCCCAACCTGGTCAGAGAAGATGACCTTGTCTTGAAACATGCCAAAATTTCCCTGATGGATCCATATGGAGAGTTTAGGCCTAATTGGGAAGGTCCTTACTTAGTCAAGAAATTTTTTTCCAAAGGAGTGGTTATCTTGTCTGATATGGAAGGCAATTAATTTAGAGAACCGGTTAATTTGGATTGTCTTAAGAGATTTTACACCTGAGTAGGGTAAAAGTGAATAAAACAAAAAATCTCACTAGAATTAAAAACCTCATTGGGATGAGAGGTAATGCTAGGCAAAAGTTAAAGGCAAAAATAAAATGAAAAAGAGAGGCTAAGCAGAAAATCCTTTTTTGGACAGCTTAGGCAAAAGGAGAGATAGAAATCCAAATGTAACTCAAGCAATAAAGATGTGCTTTTATTGAATAAATGAAAATTTCATGTATTGATAAAGTAAATTTGCATTTATTTATCTATGTCTATTGTTTGCAACATTATGAAAAAATGAAAAAAATTAATGTAAAATGACAGCTTGTATTAATAAATAAAATAAAACTTGAGGCCTTTTTCCACGACCATCATCTTCAGGTTTCATTTATCTCTTTGTAAACTATTGTCGAATTAGCTCAGCTTGATGGATATGATCCTTCTCCTATTCATGCAGTGCAACCCACCCATTGTACTCATCAGTGGTGGTGGAATCTTCAACTAAGGTAGTATTCCATTGGATGGTTCAACGAGGCCAGCTCCGCTTGAATTGATCCACAAACGATTAAGTAAGATGCCCGAGCTTGAAATCTGCAACCTCTAGGATGTCCTGTTGACACCCATACTGTCTGCATAGCCTTTGTGGTGAATAGAAGGTGGCCTTCATAAACCCACAAATTGGTACATTTCTGGTATAAGTGTATAAGGTCACATTGCGGATGTTCTACTAAAAGAAAGTCCATCTTATGGAACCATCAGGGATTGTTCTGAAGTACTCTAGCTAGTCGTCGACAGAATGATTAGAGTGGGCAATAGCTCACCGAGTGAAGTGTATAGGCTCATAATGAGGGACTACATGGTCAAAGGGTGGAGCCATCCTCCCCAGCTTTTTTAGAAGCCAGATCTGCCAAAAGAATGGGCCAGAAGAAAGATTTTTAGACAAGAATATAGGGATAGTTAGAAGAAGGAAAGAAATCGCATACATGCAGTAGTAGAGGACTCCCAGTAAAGGTCCTCCTTAATCGACAGTTATCAAGTCCAATGATAGTCTCTGCAAGGTTTAGGGGAACTGGAGTCCTCCCCTCGGCCATTTGTGGTATAGCCGAGACCAGATGCTAAATTCCCATCCCTGAGTCGATTTTGAGAAGAAACTGGGCCAACAGGTAATAACAGTGAGAATTGGCCCAGCCATGTCGACTTTGATCTAGTCGAGGTATCCGGTCTAGCATAGCATCAATCAGAAAGAGATCCTGATAGGTTGTTTGTAGTAGGTCCACTCCAGACATTTTGAGAACATTTTCAGCATTGTCAGGCATTGAGAGTCCTGGCTCAAGTATGACTAAAAGGTCAGTGGCCTGTGTAGCTCTCCCTAGGATGACACTTAATTCCTCATAGAGAGGACATATCTTTTTTCCATTGAAGTGGAAAACATGGATATCAAGATCCCAGAAGGACGTAGCAGCCTCTAGAAGGCGAGGGAGAATGGTTACCCTCTACAGATATAACAACCCTTTCAATTGGAATAAAGCAAGATGTGAACCCTCAATTTTACACCCTTAAGATGCTGCTGTAATTTGACACCTGCTAAATTTCATGCGCTACGCAGAGCCGGTACGGCGGTCCCGCTCGAAAAAATGAATTTTTAAGCATAATATTACAAGGAGACTGACACTTTTTCGACCTTGATTGGACTTTTTGTACCAGACAACACTTTTTCAAAACTGATCAGATTTTCACCAAAACTGACTGTCTAAATGACCGATAATTAATTTCGGAACCACCGCCACTGACCGGTAATTTTTCAAACTTCAGAATACCCCAGAAAATGACCCGGAACTCCCAAAAATTGACCCGAAAAAACCCCAAAAATCAAACTGGAGAGCGAGCAGCCCGAAAACTGGGGCATCTCTCAGACGTGCCGCCGTGACTCGCGGCTTCTGTGAGTCACCTGGCGCGTCTGCACTGACGCGCCTGCTGCGCATCAGTATCAGACACTTGTCAGACGCGTCAGATATGATTTGACGCGTCTGATCGTCCGCCGGGAGGGCTGGCGGCTGGCACGTTCGCCGCGAGCGTCACTCACGGACGCGAGTATTTCTCACGCGCGTCCACGAGGCCTTCTAGCGGCCGTCCTCCTTTTCTTGATTTTTCATTTTTACCCCTCATTTTTTTCACTTTTTAGGCCATTTTTGGTCTTTGTCACCCCCCATCTGCTCCTATAAATACCCCCCCTCCATTTCATTTCAAAACACACCTCAAGCACTTATTGATTGCTATCCATTTGCTTCTCCTTCTCTCTCTCTAATTAGTTTTCTCACTCATTTTGAGTAATCCCAATTAGTTAATTAATTAAAAATTAATTTTAATTAATTAATTAATTTTTCAATTAGTTTTAATCTCAATTAGTTAATTAATTAAAAATTAATTTTAATTAATTAATTTTTTAATTAGTTTTCACTCAATTTGATTAATTAATCCTTTTAATTAATTAAAAATTGGGTTATTAAACCGCCAAATCATCAAATTAATTTCTTATGAGATTAATTTAAATCCATCTTCTAAAACCGATAAAACATAATTTCGATCTGCAAAACCACTCCGCCCAATCAAAATCTCCCAAAAGAAGGTACATCATTTTCTCTCACCAACCCCAAAATCACCCCAAATCAAATCAAATCAATTTGAGCAATCCCTAAACCCCTTCACCTCATAGTGGAATGAACTACGTGGGTTTTGATCCCCATTTAATGGGGTATGTAGGCATGCTTGAAATCTGAATATAAGTCTCAAATCCAAATCCCAATCAATCACCTTTCCCTTTTTTTTTTTTTTTTTTTTTTATCATTTTTAAGTTAACGGGTCAACTCGCGACATGACACGATTATTTTCGTATCACAATTGGGTCGACACGAACATGATAACCCCTAACCCAAACTCGCTAATTTCGTGTTGGGTTCATGTCATGTTATCGTGTCGTGTTTAATATTGCCACCCCTATGATTGATACCACTTAAGTATGATCCACCTAAAGCTACTGTGTTTAGGGCTATTTAAGTGTAATTGATCATATTTTGATTATGAATTGGTGAATTTGTATGAATTATTTGTTATTGAGCATATTTGTATACTTAGATTGATGATTGAGAGCTAAATGATATAATCTATATTGGATTTATGTCATTTTAAGTTCAATTTATATTAAACATTGCCATTTGAATTAATTAAAATCATATGAACATGATTGCACAAAGTGAGTGATAAATTCCTAGTTAAATTTGCTGTCAACTGATAGTCACCCCCATTACATTTGATTCACTACCATTACTATTAGACTCACTACCGTTACCCTTTTCCTTACTCCCGTTAATAAGCTCTGAAATGCAGACAGAAACAAAATTCACTCCAGTGAACAACCTTTACTCTTCGTTATAGTATGATACTCATTTTTTTAAAAAAAAGGAACAAGTAACGCTCATTACTTTAAAAGTAACTCATGTTACCCATTGGGTTATTTGAACGCGTGAACAATTTCTAATTTTTTTTAAACGATCCAAAAACTCTAACTCCTGTGAGCGATTTCTACCTCTTCCATTTATCTTTCACAAATCGATCAAAAAGCTACCTAAACCCATCCAAATTACATCCATTTCATTCCTTTCATCTCAAAATGGTTAGAACCAAGACTACAGCCAACAAAGGGAAAGAAAAAGACAAAGGAAAAAGGAAAGACATGGGTGAGACATCTTAACCAAGAAGAGAGCCCGTGAAAGGAACTTTTGGACTCTCATTCACCAATCCTGAACACAAAGCTCATTTCAATATGCTTGTGAAGTGTGGTAATTCGATGGTTTATGGATAGCTTCAAAGAAATGTTAATCAAAACTAGGGGTTGGTCATTACTTGGTATGTATGTGACAAAGCTTGTTAAGCATCTTAACCTTTTACAACCCACTGATGAAGAACACAAGATTTCTCACATTCCTCAGGATAGCATTGATATGAACACATTTAAGGATATGAAAATTGCTAAGTTCAATGCTCAAGAAAATAAATGGTTGTTAGTGGATGATGAGGATGGAGATGAGGCTGAGTTAGAGGCTGAAATTGATGCTATGGTTAAGGGTATTGAGTCAACTCAGCGCAAGAGGCATCATGGTACTACTTCTTCCATTCCTACCGAGCTTACAAGTACTTCAATAGTTACTACGGATGCAAGTACGACTTTGTTGCTTCAACAATTGTTTGAGAAATGGGATGTTCATGAGAAAAGAGTATAGGAATCTATTTCCAACTTGGAAACTTCTGTGAACAAGTGATTGGATGCTCTTGATCAAAACTAACGAGATTTAACTGAGACGGTTCGGTTGTTGAGAGCAGACTTGGTTCTTGGTGTTTCAGCTTTTGACCTTATTCCCAATCCACCTCAAGAGGATCAAATATGTGATCCTTCTCCACCTTCGTCATAGTCACTTCCTTCTGTGTTTTTCATGTTCCTTTTCATATAATTGTAGTTTGTTGACTTATGGTACATCCTTAATTTTCTATTATGATATATTTTATGTTGACTTATGATACATTTTGAATTTATTGATCTTACTTGTGTATGTCTTTTCTCTTTTTGCTGATGTCAAAAATAGGGAGAGAGAGTAACATTTGAGGTTGATTGTTTAATTAAAAGGGAGATGTTGAAGAAAACACGTGAGTTTGTTTGTTTAATTAAGAGCGAGAGAGTTGAGTAATATTTTATTAGTTTAATTGTTAATGAAAAGGGGAGAATATTTTATTACTTTAATTGAAAGGGGGAGAATTTTAAATTTGTTTGATTGATTTAAACTTATTTAAATTTAATTATTTGATTGTGTTTGATTGATTAAAACTATGTTTGATTAGGCTTACAAAAGTTTGCTTAATTGTACTTAGTTTTGTTATCATCAAAAAGGGGGAGATTGTTGTCCCCTTAAATATTTTGATGATACCAAAATTTTGTTTAATTAAGCTTAAATTTGATGAACATATGTACTCGAGACCAATATGTATAATTACTTGATATACTCTTCATATATTTGTTGTATAACATGGTGTAACAGTAGTTACATAATCACTCACTAACATTACTTCCCAAGTTTGACTGATATGCTTGTCAAGTATGCATAGGCTCATGGTAGTTACACTTCTACTCACTACTGTTACTAGATACTGACAAAAATTTGAATTTGCATAAGTTATGAGGAAGATTACAAATCAAAAAGTTATATTTTGGATGATTGAAGAAGTCAAGATTTTGATGGAGTAACTGGCGTTACTCATTTCCTCACTACCGTTGTTAAAATCTAAGATTCACACAAAAGCAATTTTTACTGTCGTTACAAAGTTTCACAGACCTGAAAGAGCAAACTCACTAGCGTTACACATTAGTAACTGTCATTACTTTCAGAAGGTCAAGAATGAATAGAGTAGCAATCACTAGAGTGACCAAATCTTCACCATTGTTACAAAAGAGGATAACTCCTGTTACACATCGACTCATTGGCGTGAACCTGT
Organism: Vernicia montana; assembly: GCA_949750685.1. Taxonomy (NCBI): domain Eukaryota; kingdom Viridiplantae; phylum Streptophyta; class Magnoliopsida; order Malpighiales; family Euphorbiaceae; genus Vernicia; species Vernicia montana. The sequence goes on from CATKHJ010064926.1 coordinate 7,811, forward strand.
TACATCAAGCGAAATCTAGACAGATTTCTAGCCGTTACAAAGATAGAGGGAGTAGTTAATGCTTGGGTAAAGAGCCCAACAATTATATTTTTCTACTCTTATAAATATTAGATGATTCAAATGAAAAGTAGAACTTTTGCGAAGTGAAAATCAAGAGATTTATATGTTATTTTGATGAAGGAACTGTCATTCTTCATCTTTATTCTATCATACTCTGTTTCTTGAACACTAAACCCTAAATCTTGTAATTCTTGAGTGTTCATCTTTGAGAGCTAGTGTGCATTTCTTGTAATCCTTTATATTAGCTTGAAAGGAAGTATTGTGAAGACTATAAATACAAAAGCACATGTGATTTAAGAGATTTGGGTGAAATCTTGGATAATCTATTGTAATGGCGAAATCCCAGAGAACTAAACATTGTAAACATTGGGTGCAATCCCGTATATTTAATGGAACCATAAATCAGTTGGATTTAGGAGAGGTGGACATAGGAGAAGAGATTAACTCCGAGCCACTATAAATTGGTTAAACTTTCTCTATCTCAAACTCTTTTCTTGTGTTTAATTGTTTATATTTGAGATATATTGTATATAGGGTGAGAATTTGCATTAGAAATTTTTAAATCCTATTGACCCCCTCCCCCCTCTAAGATTGCCATACTTGGGATAACAAATATATTATAAATAATTTTAAACTATAAATACACTTTGTAAATAAATGTTATTGTATTTAAATATATTACAAATGCCTCTTGAGGGAACATTGAAGGAGCATAAACTGGAGGTTGTATTGATTAATGATCAGTTTGGACATCTTGGTTTTGAGACACATGATTTGAAGTATTCTTTGACATATTCTTAGCCTGACAATGTTAAACAACAACAAATAAGAGTTAGCAAATATAGAAGCAACCTTAATAATTATTTATAAAACAATAAAAAATGACAATTATCATACATTTTGATTTCTCCATTTGCATCCAATTTTATTATGACCTTCATTTTTCAAAACTGAGCATTTAAGTGGTAATCATTTTCTTTACAGCTTTCCACTTTTCTTTGACTCATCTCTACCCTTTATTTTATTTCCCCTAAGTCTACCAGGCTTCTTTTGACCTTCAAGTGGATCAATTGCAGGTTTTCCAGTCCTAGGCCACATTGAATCTCTTTTCACAGGTTGGAGAGAAAATTCATATGCCTTCAAGTAAGTTGATTTTCTATACCAACGGAAAATATAATTCAATATCTTGTTCTCATTATGGCATATTTCACAAATCCTATATGGACAAGGTATCTCACTGAGATCCTATGATCTACATGTGCATGTCCTTCTTTCAAACTTTACAGTGTGTCTATCCTTCCCTTCTAAAATCTCATAACCTCCATCACTATTGTGTTCAATAGAACAATTGCTAGCCCTAATCATATTTCTCTCCAATTTCTCAATAGCAGTAGGACTCACATTTGTTATCTACTTTGTTGCTTTTGCACTTTTCTGATGCATTCTATTCATAACATACACTCTAATTATTTCCAGCATACTGATAATGTGTTTACCTCTAGCTTCAAGATGATTACCATTAAATGATTCACACATGTTATCAACAACATCACAAACAGTGAAAAAGGGGAAGTATGCCCTGCACTAATTAAGGGGAGGATAATATCATAGGTCTTTAACAACACCATGTGCAATAACATCCAAATTTTATAACTAGTCATTAAAGTACTACTAATATGAACTTTTAACATAGATCCAAAATTTTTTTTTAGCTCAGACCCTCTCCATTTCTTTTGCCATCTTGCAAAAATATGCATTGCACACCAACTATGTTCAACCCTTGGAATTCAACTTTCACTATTTCAATTAAACCCTAAGGAAATATAAATAATTAGTACATATGCATATATAAATAATGGATAGAAAGAAATAATTTGGATTGAGTTTGTAGGAACATAACCTTTTGCATGTTTGAAATAATGGTAAGTTGGTGTTCATCTCCTAAATCAAGATCTTTCTTTAACATATTAAAAAACCAACTCTATGTAGCTTTGTCTTCCTGGTTCACTACAGCCCACGTAATGGGAAATTGTTGTTTATTACCAGCCCTTCCAATTGCTGTAAGTAATTGACCCTTTAAAAATGTCTTCAAGGAGCAACCATCAACACCAATGATGGGCCTGCAATCAAATCTCTATCCTTTCTTCAATGCATCAAAGCACACATAGAAACATTTGAATGTATTAGAATCATCTTCTCTTAACACTTCAATTGTTGTTCCAGGATTGGTTTTTTCCTTAGTTTCTCTGCATAATTTTCTAATCTAGCATATTCTACTTTGTAATCACCTTCATATTCTTACTTTAGTTGCCTCCTCACTCTTTTGTTTTTTTTTTTTTTTTCCAAAGCCTCCTCACTCTTTTGATCAAACTGTAACTGACTTTTACCCTTAATTGCTTCTATACACAACTTAGCATGTCTTTAATCTTCATGTTAGGCTTCTCATTGAACATACTTCTATAGTGTGTTACCAAAAACTTACAAGAAACCCTAGTATTTTTAAACACTGTATAACAACAGTGCTTGCAAAATCCTCCAAGGGCGACCTTTAAACTTACAGATAGAAAGTATTCTTCCATTTTTATTTCTTTTATAATGTAGCTCAACACATCTGGTAACAGAGTACTTTGTTAAAGCTTGCCTGTATTGATCAGCATTTTCAAATGATATCCCAAGCATAAAGACAGGAATTGGTGACTTATCATTAAATAATATCCTCTTTGAATTTTTCTCCTTACATTCCAATTGTCTTCATAACCAGATGAGTCTTCAACTGAAATTTTATCATCATTGTTATTAAATTCATGATCAATGCCCACTTCTTTTGTCCTTGGATTGACCTCTCAACTTTTGTCTTCTCCCACAGGTTACCCTCTCTGAGTATCAACATCTGAATCACTATTTTCTGTTTCACTTTGAGACATACTAGAATTTGAAGTTGCAGTCCTTCCCTATTTAGCTTGAGCTTTGCCTTTAGCTTTAGCAGCCTTGATATTATATTTCCTAATCTTATCTCTAGCTTCTATAAGCTTATCATTACATACATCAAAGCCAAAGTCAACATCAACTACAAACTCTTCATCATCATTTGTACTCATAAAATCTACAGTAACTGGAACTTTTAGGAAATTCCTTTCTAATTCAAATGAGTTATGAACTCCTTCAGTTTGTCTGGAGTTGTGATTGCCACCTGCTGGATCTCCTTCAACGGCCTTGTCACTTTCATCCATCCCATTCTCAATAACATTTTCACTACCATTTGCATCAGCATCCTCAAAATTGTTCTCCTCATTTGATTGCACATTTGGATTTTTAATAGCAATATCCACATTGTCATTGAATGTAAATGACTTAATATCACACTCAAAGGTTCCAGTAGAACTAGTAGGCAAATTAATGTCTTTAGGTACATTAAATTCCCCACCTACATTATCAATTGATTTCTCAATATCTACCTCACTGTTATTTTCAGTTTCAAAATTTCTATCTCCATCAACATCATCATAATCAATCCCAATCTCTACTATTTCCTTTAAATTAATATCCCTTGTACCACATGTCGCTGTCTCACTCTCTACTCCATCATTACCCAATGTATTGCTATTACAACCTACATCATTCCCCTCCACCCCCCCCCCCCCCCCAACACTACATAATGATAGTATTACCTCTTCCTCAATAACTTCTGCTATGTCTACTCCATGCTTCACATAAACATCAATAAAATCTCCTTCATTGTATTCATTCATAATAGCATACACACAATTATCATTAAACAATAATCTCAAATCATTTCTCATGTCTGTAATCCACTTGGGCAACCAGTACAATTTAAAATATTGATTATAACCCAATTGTTTAACCATTTTACCTATTCTCAAATGATGTAATTCATCAATGTCTTTGATATTGAAATCATCAATAGTCCCACCTTTATAGCTAAACTGTGGGTTAAACACAAACTTACCCCATGATATATCCTTACAATAGCCTATCTTCGAAATGTCATCCTACAAATGAATATCTAATTGAATAAAAATATGCAATCAAATAGTAATTTATGCAAACCACCATATATCATTAAAATAATCAATAAAATACCACAATAACATACAAAAGGGACCACCGAAATTGATTAATTTTTAAAGATAGCAATATAATAGTAATAGCAGACACAAGGAACTAGCAAATACAATAAACTTACAGCTTTTGGGACCACAATTATACAAATCCAAACAAACAAAACAAATTAACTATAACGTACATAAATAGTACCAAAACACTTACCTTAACTTCATATTACTCTATATATTTCAATGTTCCATATCCTTCGTTATTTGAAGTACATAATAGAGCAATGATAATTGATTTTACAGACAATAAATTTTACTCTTAGCTTCTTAATGAGAACCCTAGCAGCTGAGAGAGAATCAGTAAATGAGAATTTATTTATTAGGTGTTAGGTGACATTGATTTTGGGAGGCAAAATCGTCTGATTTTCATGCCCTAAAGACACGCAATGAGAGAGAAAGTTATATTTTATTCATTTCCCATTAATTTAATATTTCTCTTAGCTCCTCACATTATTTTACCATCATCTGAAACTTAGGGGCCTTGATTTTAGACCAAATAGTCTTAATTAAGCCCAAATTGTAAACTTGGTAACCAATTTGGGACTCAAAATTGAGTTTGGGGTTTTTTGGTCAATTGTACAAACCATGATGGTCAAATTGACCCTTAAGCCATTTCAAAATCAAGAAGAAAAAATGCAATTCAACAGCAAGATCGATTAAATACAAAGCATCAAATCCCAGTTCAAAATTAAAAAAAAAATAACTATTGCAAATTTGCACAGAGCTTACAATCATTAATCATAGAATGTGGAGAAGAGCTCTTCAGGGGCTTACACAAAGACATTTCTTCTCTGTTATTCCTCATACTCCCCCTTCCTTATATTCCTTTCTTTAACCCTCAATTTTGAACTTTAAAAAACCTCTATTAACAACCTTATACCCTTCCAATAATCTTTCAACAGACCCACCCATCAACCTCACTTATCTTAACCCTATCCACATTAACACAATTGAATCCACCATCCACAATTCTCTTCTAGTCAATAACACTAATCAAACTTGAAATCCTTCAAAACTCTCACCATTAATTTTGTGTATATGATTTTTAGAGATATATAATCCATTCAAATGGTAAAATTTCTCTTTGCCATAACTTTTGCCTTGTGGCTTGGATTGAAGGAGAATGAAGAAAGAAGCTCTAATAGCTTGTAAGAAAAAGATCATAGATAGATTAGCTAGAGAAAGTTAAGGATTTGAGGAATGATGAAGAAGGGAATGAGAATGGTAAGAGAGAGAGTTATTAAAATATAAAATAAAAAAAAAATTCTGATGTTGAAGAATGGTGTGTTCTATTTTCAATTATTGTGCAAGAATATCTTGAGAATATTCTTCTTCTTCTTTTTTTTCATGTCAACCCTTTGGTGATCAGAAAATGGTGGGTGACATCTTATTGAATTAAAAATAAAAGTTAAGTGACTAAATAATTACAAATTAAAATTTTGTGATCTTAATAAAAGTTAGTGCAAAGTTTAGTGACAAACGATATAATTTACCCTACTAAATTTGCATATATTATGTATTTATTTACATATATTATATTATTTATGAATCTATAAATTATGAATTATATATTTTAGTTGACTTGGGCGTTTATCTCCTTATACACATAAGGGACATTTTTTAAGAAAAAAAACTATATAACATGGTACAACCCCTAGCCCTATATAAATTGTTACAATCTCATTCTCTCAATAATCATATCATCTCATTCTCACAACAATGGCTAAAAAAATCAACCAACCCCCCTTTTTTTCTTCTTATTTTTCTTCTTCTTCCATGATAGGTCACCACCCCCTCGCACCAACATCTTCTCATCTCTGACCTTTCTTATGCGAGCACTGCACTGAAAAATTCAGGTCTCCCCAAGCCTTGGGGCGGCCATCAAAATGCACACAAGAAAGAGAGAGCTGTCGTCATCCCAGCAGCCTCTGTTTCTTTGTTCCTCCACCATGCTTAGGACTATAAACTGGACTGGGCTAGCTTGAAGCTCAAAGTATTCAGCCCGAAATTTTCGGGTTGAGCTTTATAGAAGTTTGGGCTGGGCTGAGTTTAGTTAACAATTTTGAGTCCGAATTAAATTCATGCTAAGCTTGGACTTAGATAAATTTAGTCCAAATAACCCTAATCGACCCGAATACATATATATACATACTCATATTGGATATTTTTCTAACATAATTATTATAAATATTGTTAAACTTCTCACTCATATATATTTTTCATGGTAGATATATTAAAATGAGTTCGTAATAATAACTTATATTATATATATTTATTATTTTACTTTTATTAAATACATAAAGTTATATAAAAAATTATTAAATTTATGCATTGTAGGATAATATATAATAGAAGTGAATTTAAAAATTAAATTTAACAAATAAAAAATAGATTATCAATAATAAGAAAAATAAAATATGTAAATGGGTCAGCCCAAACTTAGCCAGAAACTTATTGTGAGCTTTGAACCGAGCTTAGGCTTATCTTTAGCTAAAATAATTCGAGCTGAGTTTGAGCTTGCCTCTAGCCTGACCTAGCCCGCCTGATTTACAAGCCTAACCATGTTCCTCCTCCTCCGGCTGCTAAAAATGAGGAACTTGATCTAACACTTTATTTGTAATTAGAATGCATGATTCGTAGTTAGAATTATTATATATGTTGGTGTTGTGAATTATCATGTTTTTACTTTGCGAAATTTTTTTAATTTCGTTGTGAATTTTTAAGTGAAAATTTTATCTTAAATATTTAGAAGTTGACAATTTTATCCTAAATATTTAGAAGTTGACAAAAATTTTCAACTTCTAAATATTTAGGATAAAATTTTAACTTAAAAAATTCATAACGAAATTACAAAAATCACAAAACAAAAACATAATAATTCACAACACCAATATATATATTAATTCTAACTACGAACCATGCATCCCAATTATAGATGAAGTGTTAGATCAAGTTTCTTATTTTCAGCAGCCGGAGGAGGAGGAGCATGGTGGAGGAACAAAGATATAAAGGCTGGTGGGGGTGGTTATGTATAAGGGTGAGCAAATGGTCAGTTCGGTTCAAAACTAATCGAACAAAAAAATCGAAGTTCTTATTTTTTTCCATCGAACTGAATCAATCTTAGTATGAAAATAAACCGAACAGAATCAAAAAAGTCTAATTCGATTGGTCGGTTTGGGCTATTGGGCTTTTTTTGGGCTATTTCTCTTTTTTTTTATTGTAATAAACTATATATATATATATATATATATATATATATATACACACACTTTACAACTAATGAAGTTGATGAAGAAACAAAAGGCTAGGGCTAGTCCTTAAGCCCCTTCTTTCAAAAGGCTAGGGCTCGTCCCTTTCAATGTCATGTCAGCAGTTAATAATTTTAATATATATATATATTAAAACTTCAGTCGTTTCGATTTTAACAAAAAAAAATTTGGTAAAAATTGTATCGAACTAAAATTTAATTCAGTTTATTTAAAATCAGCTGAACCGATTTACTAAATGAATCGAATCAAATTGAATCGAACCAATTGGTTCAATTTAATTTTTTGATTTCTGCAATTGTTGAGATAATAAGATGATATGATTGTTGAGAGAATGAGATGGTAATGGTTTATATATACGCCCTAGTCAACTAAAATATATAATTCATAATTTATAGATACAAAAATAATATAATATATGTAAAAAGCATCACATTTGTGTGAACACGTAAATTTGCACACTAGAAATATTGTTGGACACTTGGATGGACTTTGGGTGAGCTCCCAAGACCTTCAGAATCAAGCACGGGCAAGAACGCACAAAAACATATCGAAAACAAACGTGAAATGAGCGAAAGCAAGCAAAATGAGCCCATTACCGCATATGCATATGCATATGTGTGGCGTCGCGTAGTACGCAGCAGTGCATTTTCTACCCCTATTTTTTCTCGAATCCCACATCGAAAGTTTTCTTGGAGCTTCTCCACTCCTTTGCCTATATAAAGAACCTCTATCCTTTATTTCAACTTACACGTTGCATAGCTAGTTTGAACTTTTACCAGTCTATTCGCTTTTTCTCACTCTCTCTCATTGAATAGCAGTTTAGATTCAAGTCTCTTTGTGTAATATCCCAAGTTCATGTGTACTTTTATTTTATCATGTGAATGAGCTACTAGATGTGTATTATAACACCCTAGGTGTTCCTAGGTCATCAGAGACCAGAAAGCAACCGAAACTAATTAGAACAGGAGAAATGAGAAAAGGGAATAGAGAATTAGGAGCTGAAATCCGAATTTAGTAGGGCTTACCCTAAAAATTAGGATAAAATTAAATAAATAATTATAATTAGGTATGTAAATGTGGTCATTAGATAAATATTAAT
>CATKHJ010064976.1:0-19822 GCA_949750685.1 Vernicia montana
AATTTATTAATGATTTTAAATTAGAAAAATATAATTATTGTAAAAATATATAAATATAATATAATTATAATTATATTAATATTTTATTTAATTCAAATAATTTTAATCTTGACTTATATACTACTTAAAACTAATAAATAAGTTATTATAAGTTATAATCACTTTCTAATTTTTTATACAAACTATTAACATATTACAAATAATTTTTTATTGATAATATATTACATAGATATTAATTAATAAAAGAATATTTCAAAAATTACAGTATTAAATACTAACAAAATTTTAATTTAAAACTTTATTAGTATCACATAAATATAATTACAATTAAAATGACAATATTACTGGACTTACATACTAATACATTATGCTTTCTTATTATTACATATTAATTAATTATAACATATATTAATTTTTTTTTAAAATATATATGTAGTGAATTTAAAATGTTTAATTGTAATATATGATTATATCTTAATATTATTAAAACTTAATCCATATTATATTACTAATTTTTCATTAATATAAATTTAATGAAGCTAATATTTAAATAAGTTATATAAATATCAATAGTTATATTAAATTGAATTGAGATATATACATTTATAATTATAGATTTATAATTCATCTAAATTTTTTTTTGGTATAATCTTAATATAATTTAATAATTAGTATAATATCATGTATAATGTGTATAATCTTATAATTTTTATGTTATCTTTACATTATTCAATTATTATTACTTATATATTATAAATAAAACACTAAAAAATTTCGGTTATTTCGATTCAATTCAATTTGGTACAGTTCAATTCAATTTAGTCCGATTATCGGTCCAGATATATCTTAATATTCAGAACCGTACCAAAATATTTCACTCGGTTCAGTTCGATTTGTGAAAAATTAAAAAGTCAATGATCAATTTGATTTTAGATATTTTCAACCCGATTATTCAATTCAATTCAAAATTTTTAATATTCGTACTCAGCCCTACTAAATATAATGGATATTATCGTCAATGTATGACTACGGTATTGAAGTGGAATTATTCAACTTAGCGCTGGTGCGGAGTCAAGTTCATCGTGTAAATGGGGGAAAAGGGTCGAGTCCTTCTTAACCGATAAAGAGCTAAAAAAGAATTTATTCTTAGCTGTGAGCACCAATCGTCAAATGTTCGAAAGACCCCAGATTCGGCCACCGACCGTTATAATCCAGTCTGGAATCTTGTTATCCTCTTTTGTTTCGAAGGGCTTTATTCTCGAAAGGACTCTCTTACTTTGCCACCTACTTGTGATGTTCTTTCATATGCTACAAGCATGCCCACTCCTTCCTACGAGTCTTCTTCTTCACTTCTTTCTTACAGAATAGCCCCACTTCCTTCTTCAACTATAAAGTCAGAGCTCTCACTTTCTATAATAAGTCAAGAACGGGAAGGAATGTCTTCATAGCCCATAGAAAGGGGAATCTAACTTGCTAGTCTGCTGATCCCCTATATTCTAATTCTAATTGATTTGCTTAAATCATCACTTCAGTCGACTAAAGTAGCTGAACCAAATAGCACCTAGAGAGTTCTATATCTCTTTTCTCGAGACGTTTGCTCCTTTGGGCCAAAAAAAACTCAATTCCATCTAAGTCATTCTGTCAGTTGCAGCTAACCAAATGAATATTATCTCTAAATAACAAATTATTGTTACCAAAATCTTCCAGCAGTGAAATAAATGATTTTCCATAAAAAAATTCCATATGGTATTAAAAATATTATTATAATATGGTTAATTTGTTGTTATAATCTTATAAATTTTTTTTTTTTTTTTTTTGCCAAATGTTATAATCTTATAAATTAATAATTATGTCTGTTGTGTTAATTATAAGAAAATATATTATAACATTCAAATTCAATAAGATATGAACTTATCAAATTTATTTTTTGTGTTATTATATTAGATTTTAAATTTCATACAAATTATATATATCTCTTTATAATTTTTTTTTAAAATAAATTTAAATTTCATTATTCGTCAGTGGCTATTTTAATAGAAAAGGACCTGATATAAAATCAATTATCCTAACAAAAGCAAACTGATTTACAAATCGCAAATGTTCAACATAAACATCCAATTGACATATAATTGGTTTCAAAAAGCTGCGACTGCAATAGTGGAACAATGTGAAAAATCACTATTATTTTTGCTAGCATCTGAAATGTAACAGTGCATAAACATATCAACAAACTCAAAAAAAAAAAACTTTCAATAAGGGAAGATATAACAAAACTTCTAATAAAAAAAAACAAAATAACATAAAAAAACAAAATACAATCTAATACAAAATAATAAAATGAAAATTATCACCGTAACAACAGTAAGTACATACCCACCCACAATTATAATTTTAAATACTTTATAGATAATTATTTTTTCATATTTTAATTTATAATTATTCTTTCTACTCTTTCATAATATTTTTTAAAATTTTATTCAATATTTTCAAATTTAAATATTTTCATATTTTTTTTAAATGGATATCGATATAGATATTTTAATCCATATTTTCATAATTTTGAGACTTTAATATTATAATCGATATTAATAATTAAATCTTTAGTCATGCATGAAGCACCATGTAAGACTCGGAGCTGATTCGACATTGAAATTAAAATTAAAAAATCAATTTGAAAGTGTTATTTAACCGTTTTGAAATTCTTATGATCAAAATATACGAAATTCACCTTTACCACCAAATTTTCATAATATATAACAGCTCAACTATATATATATATATTCAAAATTTTGGAGTATTTCATTTGGCATCATAGATATATTGGGACAAAATAACATGGGAAAATTTATAATATTTGTCTTTGAAAAAAGCAAATAAAATGTGCACGCTTTCTTAGTAAAAAAAAAATATGCGTATCAAAATTAAGTTACAAATTTCTAATAAATAATTTTTCAACAAATATCAGTTTGCAATGAATATTTCTAATTAATACACATGTAAACCAAACAAGACTTCTATATATATATATACATATATTAAAATAGCTAATTAAAATCTTTTATTTTATTTTTATCATGGAACTCTTTCCCCACATTGCTCAATTTTAAATATGCTTTCTTCACAAAGGGTCATCATTTTCTTTATATAAATATCACAAAAAAGCATCAAATATTCTATTTATGTCAAGGATAATAAGTTCCCTTTTTCTCTCACTTTGGTCCCTTTTCTATCTTAGTAAGATTTTTATTTTAAATATCTATCTAAGCATTAAGCAACACTTATCTTTTCCCAAAGGGATTTTTTTTTCCTCACTATGGAATAGTTGGAACAGACATGACATCCCTCCAGCAATGTGCATGTATTCCTTAATGATTATTAGAACATAAAAGAGATTTGTCCTCCTCTCTCTCTCTCTCTCTCTCTCTCTCTCTCTCTACACTTTTGCCGCAAATTTTTAGCCCATTCACACCTAAATCCGCAATTTTGGAAACAAATGAGCAGTCCAGCTGCTTTACAAGGAATCTAAAACAGGACAACTTTATACAGCACATCACAATTGCAAACCCCACTAAGAATTGCATCATTTCAAGAATTCAAATAAAAGAATGATTATGCAGGCCAACTTTTGATCACACCGTACATTCGCATACTTGCGGGAGTGTACGGCGCAAGTGAGAGAGATAGAGAGAGATGCATAGAAAGAACTTTACCTCATTCAACTATTTTAGAACTGATTTTAGTTTTACAACCAAAACTAACCAACAAAACTGCCCATAAACCAACTACCGTTGAAGGCAATGAGTAAAAATTTAAATCACTCAAGTAATATTTACAGTAGGATATAAAGTGAAATGAAATAAACTTACAGGACATATTTCAGTAGAATATGATTTAAACTTTTTGAACTTCATATATAAGTACTTTGAACTCTGAATTTGGAAGAGACAATGAATGCAGCTTTAGATCTCGATGATGCTCGAGGATTTAGGGATTGGAAGGGCTTTCCACATGCTTGTTTGCCGAGTCTTTTGTTATCTGATTACCCTCAGTTACTGGGGATAAATTTTCCCCAAATTCTGCTTCATGATCCTCAGATAAAAAATGACCCTCTTGAATTGAGTCCATCACACGGCTGTCATGGGTTCTTGATGAAAGCCCATGGCCAGTCAACAAGCAGTTGTAAGAATGGATATCAAAGGACTCTCTGCCATATTGGGTGCGGATAGCTGAGCTGAACAATGGTTGCATCATGCACTTCTTCTCGGGCAATTCACGCAATGATATTCGACAAACAGGACATGTGGAATGTTGTTGCAACCATCTGTCTATGCAGGTCACATGGAAGGAGTGCCCACAGTAGGGAAGAATGCGTAAGGTATCTTCACTGTGGTATTCAGCAAGGCAAACCGTGCATCTGCCAATACAGTAACTCACTGCTTTGTCAACAAGAATTTGAAAAATAGAAAAACAATGCAAAACAGCATTGCTGACAAGTTTGTTGCTGACAAGAAATATTACAAAATCAGTGGCTAGAAGCAAGTGCAGAATCATCCAAAGACTCTTCAAATCTCTTCATAATGTAGCATAACTGGTTTGTGGATTTAAAAAGACTTCATATGACCAGGAAAAAAAAATACAACCCTAAAGCAAATGGGAAAAACAAAAGAAGAGACGAACAAGATCTGCTTACAACACACACAAAAATAAATAAAGAACAAGGCTGGCTTGTGAAGTAAAGCAGTTTAGGAATTAATGCACACATGCAGAAACACATACTTCATAACTTTGCTAATTGTTCCTGTATCCAGACTATGTTCTCTTACCAGGAAGAGGTCACAAAGGGCTACACTATATTTTCTAGCCCAAGACCAATGGACATTGGACCATTAGGAAAAGGTCAAAATGGATATTAACACAAAAGTTGGAATGACAGATTGCAATAAGTAAAATAAAAATTGAAGAGAGAGAGAACTAAGTCTGTTTCTTCCTAAACTTGATTACAATAATCCTCTTTCCACACATCCTAATTACTGTTACACATTTGGGCACTTAGCAAAAGGTTCAAGTAACCTCTATCATGATTCATGACTTCAAATAGTGTGCCAATTTCTTAGATTAATAATGAGACATTTTTTGTGAAGGGGTGAATGTCCAAGGTCCAACTTCTGCTGCCTAATTGCTAGCAACTAACAATCACACTGGCATCCCTAAATTAATTTTTATGTGCCTCATAGATGACTGTTAATCATGAATTGAAGGTTTGGAAGAATTATTGACACATTAAGCTGCAATGTATAAATCGCCAGTTATCACCCACGAATATGTCATATTAGCATTTTGAGTTAGAAACATCAAACAAGGGATACCACTTGGATGTCTCAATTTTAAGCTAATTAACTCTGATGGAAACTTGGTTGGAGGCATGCTCTGACATAACCAACAAAGCAAAGGCCATTAGTTTCACAAGGAAAGTTCACAAGAAGGCCCATGGCTATTGGAGAAAGGATCCAGAGCATGCCATCCTTTTGCAATCAAATTATTTACCATTACCCTAATACTATACCAGCAGTATTGCACATTCTTCAATGCATTAAGCTCTGCTATTCCAACTATTCACTTTACCCTAACATACCAACATATGCATATTAGAATTTTTGAACAGACTATAGATCCTCTAATATAACGAGCAAGGGTATGAGAAAATTGGAACTACCCTGTAAGATGTGCATACGTGTTCAACACCATACCTAAATGTGAGCAACTTAAGCTAATATTTGTTGAAAATATGCACAATGTCTCAAAAAAGAAATATCTAATATCTTTTTTGTTCATTTCAAGTAGAACAAACCCTTACCTGTAAACACTGCTGTAAAAAAATAAATGAACCAAAAGCATCAAACTTATAAGAGATCTTGCAATTTTAGGGCATTTTACAATTGTCTCATGAAAAACAACTCTGTCTATAGATAGAGCTCAGCATATGATCCAAAGCACAATAATAAAAGGAATATAAAGTAAGAGAAAAAGAACATACTGAGCATCTTCTGAAGCCAAGAAAAGTTCGTCTCTGTACTTCCTTGTTGGAAATTTTGCTACAATTACAGGCTCAAGGCCATGTAACCCTCGTTCCAGCTATAACAAGAAGTTAACATACTAGTTAAGCTCTTTGCCAGCCCAAACATGTTTTTCAATTTTTGGAAAAATGTTCTAATTTGGGGAAATTTTTGTCATGGCATATGTTAAGAGTGTCTTTATATGACAGTAAATGATAAAAACTCCAAATTTGAAACCAAATATTATATGAGACTAACAAATGGAAATAAACTTAAATTTAGGCATGCTTGCTTTGCTCTGAAAATAAAAAAATAGAATATAATTCCTGGAATAGATTACATGTTGTTTGGTTGAGAATATTTTTACATTTGAACAATATGAATCTAAAGAATATGGAATCTAATTTTACAAAAGATTTTTGATATTATTAAATTATACTTAATTATCTGAAAGTAATATGGAATGAGAATATTGGAAGATAAGATGTCTATTTTCATTCCTATTTCATTTCTAAAAAGCCAACCAAACATAACTTTTAGAGAATTAAAAAGTATCATTATGACTTTAGAAGCAAAACTTCAAGCTGAGTCTACGCAAATAATTATTCAAAGCAGAACTCTACCCAGATAAACAGAAAACAAGAAAATTATAAAAACCCAATTTCAATTTCCTTAAAGCTGTAAATGGTCACTTAAAAACATATACTTGAAGATGTGAGTAACCCCAATAATAATAATAATAATAATAATAATAAAGGACAACAATATACCAATACACATCCTTCCATCTCAACTCTCACCAACACAGAAGAAAGAAAGAAAATTTAAGAAAAAAAAAATTAAAACTAGAAGAAAGAAAGAGAAAAAGTACACCAATACACATCCACCAGCTCAACTCTCACCAATCCAGCAGTAACAAAGAAGAAAAAAAGAAGAAAAGAAAAAGCAAAGTAAATTGAGAATTTGAATGGTAAAGAAATGCTTACAATGCTAAGATCAGATCTGGAAGCAATAGGAAATGAGCGTCTTGTTGCATTTAACTGAATCCGAGCACATATTAAACGGGTGCATACAAAAACTATAAACATAGTGCTAACAGCAAATCCTATCACTGTCATCACCAAATTTATCCCTGACCCTATCATTTTCTCTTCTATTTCTTTTCACCACTACTGCTACTACAACAACCACTGCTAAAAGAGCAATTATAAAAAGAACCCACAAATTCAACAACCCAAAAAATCAGTATCCAATCCCATAATCATCATTCTTGATCCAATTATGTACTTATCATGGCTATAAACAGCTTAAAACAAGCAAGAACCTTTCATTCTCAAATGGGTTTTGAGAAAAGAGTGTAAATAGTATTTGCATGAGCAAAGAACTTGAACTGTTTCATTTTTCAAGAAACCCATTAAGGAAAAAATGTAAGGAAAGAAAAAGACTGTTTCTTTGCAGATATTGAAGCTAAAATGGTGGTGGGATTGAGCAGAGCAGTTGCGGAGTGAGAGATGAGCTAAGCTAATTTTTGGCTTTGTATAGAGAGAGAGAGAGTGATTAGGCTGCGAGATTTATGGGTAATTAATGGGGATCTAAATGCAGTGTTGTTGTTTGACTACAGTCTATAGATGGGAAGTTTTTTTTTTTTTGGCCAAACATTATAGATGGGAAGTTACCCAAATCCAAGAGGGCCAAACACATCTTAGCTCCCCTTTACTTTATAGTTTTATTTGTTTATGCTCAGTTCTCAAATTATTATTATTATTATTATTTTTTGCACATAATGATTTATTTAACGTCCGTCAGAGAAAATGCAAAACACCCACAGTTAAAATCGCCTAACACTGTAGTTGCTAAAAAAATTATCAGAATTAAAAGAAAATTTATTAATTAATATATAATTGAGAAGTTAAATACAAAGTAAGAACATCTCTCTTCCATAATTCTCTCTCAAATTTAATTTCCTTTCCAAATCAAATGGTATTTCTTTATTTTTGCTTCCCAAACAAATAACACACTATGGACTCCACAATCAAGCAAAAAAATCTTGCATTTCTTGAAGAAATTGAAATTCAATTGATTCAGTTCAATGCCTCTTGTATTTCTTCGTTAGACTCTATTATTTCCATCCTTCATAACTTCCTAAGGATTTCATTGCTATTAAATCCAAATTCTTTGGATTATTAAGGTTTTTTTAAAACCAAATAATGAGTTTAAAAGATGATTGATGAAATAGTAGAAATTGAAGAAGATATGAAAAATGATAATGTCAATTCCGAAGTTTTCTTCTTCCATAAAATCTGTAAATTCATTCTCATCCTCAATCACTCCTTTTTGAATTATAATATCCACTTGCACTCTTGTCTCCACCACCTCATCTTCTTTGTCCATCCCTTGGAATTTTTATTTTTTTATTTTTTTTATAGCCGGTATTATCATGGAGATTCAACTAAAGGGATTTCTTCTTCTTTTGTACAAGACTTGTGTCATGTGAATTGGAAAAGTTGATTTTCATGAATCAACAATTATTTAGAAATTTAATTATTTATTGGATTTGTTGTGAATATATGTATGATATAGCTTGAAATGGAGTTTTTTCTTGAAAGAATTTTTTTTTTTTTTTTTGCCAAATTCTTGAAAGAAATTTGAGAGGGGGTTTTGCTAATTTTATTATGGTGTATGGCTATATTTCTTTTTTTTAGGAGGTTTACTTATCTAGATTTTAAAATAAAGAGGATTTTGTAACTATTGGTGTCAAAATCTCAATGTCAAAGCAGAAAATAAAAGAATTTTCCTAATGTTTTTCTATTGATTAGACAAAAAAGCACCAAAATCAAAAATAAAAATGAAAAATTTTTAGTTATTAGAGGTTTTTCAAGTATTAGTAGGGTAATTGCAGAGAGAGAGAGAGAGAGAGAGAGAGAGTTGAGTTAATATAAATATTTCTTATAGTCAGTTGATTAATGGTGTTTGCAAAGGGTGTTAAATAAATTTTTAATGTGTAGAAAAATAATAATTGAAAAGTTTAATGTAAACAAATAAAATTATAGGAGATCAATAACAAAATCGAATAAAATTCAGACCTCTAAGATGTGTTTGGCCATCCAAGAGCTATCCAATTGGGTTAATAAGTTTTTCTAGTTTTTTTTTTTATTTTTATTTTTTCATTATATATATATATATTGAACATTTTTTTGGATGTGATGAGCTGTCGGATCATGAGCTACACTATAAGTAAACTCTTGTTAAATTTATAATTATGTTAACTCTGATCTAATTAATGTAAATTTCTATATATATTCTTCTCATATCACTTGATTAAATAATAATAATAATAATAGTTTGATTTTTTTTTTTTTTTTGCCAAAGTAATAGTTTGATCTTGTTATTGAATTGTCAAGTCAGTTTGATTAAAGGGTAGCAGTGATCTATAAGAAATCATTTGGAAAAAAAAAAAAAAAAATCTATAAGAAATCAATAGTCAACAATTTAACGGTTGCAAATAATTATATAATATTTAATAATTAAAATTAAATTATAAAATAATGAATAAAAATATTAATAACATTATTTTACAAAAGTTATGAATTCTAATTTTTATTCAAAAATAAATTGTTCAAAAAATTGGCAGTTGAAAATATACGGGGGAGTTTGGTATCATTATAATTTTTTATTTTTTTTAATTTTAAAAAAATAAGTATTATAAATTTTTTTTAAAAAATTATTTTTTTTTATTTTTTTCATATTTATTCAAAAACATTTTGAAAACATAAAATTAAAAATCAAAAATAAAAAATTTTGATTTTCAAAATCTTATTTTTATTTTTGAAAAACAGAAAATGATACCGAACTGGCCTATAACTATCGACTTTTAGTTTATCTTTACCATATGATATGTATTAGCAATTGACCTAATCGCTGATTTATATCTTCTAAAATTCGAATCAAACAAGTACTTAAAAGATATTTGATAACACTATTTAATATTTAAAATTAAAATTTTCAGCACTTAATTATTTTAAATTATTTGGTAATCTTGTCTTAAAAGTTTCAATTAAATTAAAAATCATTTGAATTACAATTTTTAATTTAAAATTTGCACTAAATACAATAAGTGATTAAATTTTTAAATATTTTTATAATTTAAAAATTATATGACTTATTTTATTCAGCACTTAAAATTTAACACTTAAAATTAAAATTTTCAGCATTTAATCGTTTTAAATTTGTTTGATAACTACATCTTAAAAATCTAAATTAAATATAAAAAAAACTTAAAATGATAAGTCAAAATTTTTAATTTAAAATTTATACTGAATGCAATAAGTGATTAAATTTTTAAATATTTTTATTATTTAAAAATTATATTACTTATTTTATTCAACACTTAAAATTCAAAATTTAAATTTTCAGTACTTAATTTTCAGTTTTACCAAATACCACCTTAAATTTTCAATACTTAAATGGTGTTTAATATCACCATTTAATACTTAAAATTAAAATTTTTAATACTTAATTGTTTTAAGTTGTTTAGTAACACATATCTTAAAAGTTTCAATTAACTAAAAAATAATTTAAAATGACAAGTTAAAATTCTTAACTTAAAATCTATATTAAATACAATAAGTAATTAAATATTCAAATAATTTTATAATTTAAAATTTATATCACTTATATTATTCGATACTTAAAATTCAGCACTTAATTTTCAATTTTATCAAACACTACCTTAATTTTCAGTTTTACCAAATGTTAGCTTAGTTAATATTATTAATTTAATAATTTTTTTTTTGTATTATATTATGAGATAGACATTTAAATATATTTGATATTAATCTTTGAATTATTAGTAAGAAAAGTATTATGTGAAAAATATTAACTAAAAATTAACATATTTTTTTAAATGATTAAATAATATGTTAAAACTATTTTTTAATAGTATGTTTTGAAAAGAAAAAACTGTGAAAGAGATTATAATTTAATTAGAAATTACTTTTAATTATTTTAATGATTTATATTTTTATATTAGTAGGCTTATGCAAGTTAGGAAAACCAAAGTCATCAAGACAATAAGCTTCTTGGGGATAAGAATATAAGATCATAAACCATCATTAGTAAAGGGAAGTAGGGTCTTTTTTTTTTTTATTCAATATATATAATTATTTTTATTTAATCTTTCTCTTTTGGCTTTCACTGTCTTATTTGCAAGTGGTCAAGTGGGAAATACTTAAAATGGAGATTATTTACCACTTTTTTTATTTTACAAAAAATTATCAATAATAACTTAATTGCTAATTTTGCTATTATCATGAGAGAGGCGATATTAACACTCTCAAAATTTTTTTTTGACACTCTTATAATTATTATTATCTCTATAATTGATTATAATATCCTTTCATTCTCATTCTCTATATTTTTAGAAAACTTCTCAAAAGAATTTTAGCACTCCATAATAAATTTTTATTAACTTCATAAATCTCTTCTAAAATTTTAAAATTAGAAGACTATTTATTAATTTTCATATTTATTTCTTAATAACTCCTACAGAGAAGAGGAAAAACTCTTTTCTAAATACATTTTAATTTTCCTAGGCACAAATATTTTTTATTTCAATATTACACTTTTGAAAAAATAATTTTATTCTTAAATTTTTAATCAAAATAATATTAATGTTAAATAGTGGTGATACAATGTTTTTTCTCAATAAAATTTCCTTCTAA
This sequence comes from Vernicia montana, assembly GCA_949750685.1. Taxonomy (NCBI): domain Eukaryota; kingdom Viridiplantae; phylum Streptophyta; class Magnoliopsida; order Malpighiales; family Euphorbiaceae; genus Vernicia; species Vernicia montana. Next base: position 11,774 of record CATKHJ010064976.1, read on the forward strand.
ATTAAAAAAAAAAAAAGATGATATCATGTAAATTTTTTTAAAATATTTATTAATAAAATTTTAAAATATATTTATTGGTATTTCTTTCTTTTAAATTTATTATTTAGCGTATAAAAAAAATAATAGTGTACAATTTTGTATTTAAGGTCGTAGCTTTTAAATTATTTGCTATCTTTCTATAACAATTTTTTTCCTTAATTAAAAATATTATTTTTTTATTTTATTATATAATATTTAAAAAATAACTAAATTCATACAAAAAAAAATTTGTATTTGAAGGAATTTAATATATTAAAACAATTTAACAATTAATAAGGAGATTAATAAAGAATCTTTTAATTTTAAAAATTTAAAAATGATTTATGAGATCAATATTAACCCTAAAAATAGAATTTAGAATTAATACCTTTAAATTGTTTAATTAGGTCCCTGTTACAGTACTGTCAGTTCTCTAGCTTGATGTTGATTGTTACTATTTTTGGTATTTTCTGATTTAATTAACAGTAAAATAACCTAGATATGATATATATATAGGAATTAAAGTGCCGTCAACAGTGAATCTATGGATCTGTGCGATTAAAAAGTAACTTGAAAAGATAAATATATAGACTACCAGAGCCGTCAATCAATTAAATCAGAAGTCTGATAATTAGGTAGCAGATACCGTTAATCAAAGAAAACAAATTTTGTATATAGGCTATCGCCGTCAATGATGATCACCACAAAGCAATTTTGAGAGAATTTGTGTATTTATTGAGTTGAGTGATAATTTTATAATGCGATTACACATCTATTTATAAGAGCTATACAAGGGGTACTTTAGTAAATAAGAACAAATAAATCCTAATCCTAATAGAAAAAATAAACAAAACGGGTTCACTATGGACAAACGAGCCCAAGTAAAAAACAAATCTACAAAATTATAGTTATACAGTAAACCCTTTTGATATTTGGGCCTCTTTTTTGGACCGGTGTCAACAATGTCTCCTACAATCATTTGCTCTTAAAAAGACAAAAGGTTGTACCCTCCATAAAAGCCGGCCGAACCTTTCAAATGAACTGACTCCCTTGTTTATTCGGTCAATCTTGAATCTCTAGTACAAACTCAACATAATTTATTCACACGTGGCAAATTAATTCGTGCGTCGCTTCGTATTTCGTACCTCATTTACTGTTGGCTGCTACAGAAAATCTATAAATATAGAGAAAATTTCATTTTTACTTTTACCGAAATTCAAAATCAAATTTCCTTGGTTAAATTCTCTGGTTCGGCCAAAGCATCTTCAAATTTCTCAGCAGTTTCAACTTCCATCTTCAAGTAGGTTCTTTGTCCTTTCCCCTGACATTTTCTTTCATAATTAAATGCTATTCGCGTAACTCGGCCTCTTCTATCTTTTTACAACATGACATCGAAAGGAAAAGAAATCTTTACCAGCAAATCTCAGAAAACCTTTGACACTGTGGTCGAATCCAACGAGTCGATTTCCTTAAAGGTACTTCATGAATCCTCGACTGGTTTAATATTGGGACCAATTATGACCGAGCGAAAATCTTCCTTTGAGAAATTTTCTATTTAGCACGAACACCCCTCCTAGATTTAGTTCAAAGAATTTTTTGCATTCTTTGATTTACGGTAAAGCTCCTCAGTTATGACCGACCATACCTGATGACTACATTTCCTGGTATAACCGACTAGCCCCCTTCTACTCCGATTAGTGAGATTCTCTGTGCATAAATGAGCTTTTAGAATTTTCTTTAGTTAGGATCGGCCTTCAGAAACATCTATTATTTTCCGCGTTACTTTTTTGGTTAGCCAAAAGCAATGTTTTTACATTTAGGTTTGGTCCTATGTCTGTTACTTTGTTTGACTTGGCTGTTCTATTCAATGTTACGTTAACTGGGGAGAGTATAGATGCATCTTTATCTACCGAAGTAGATGACCTCGACATTGACTTTGGCAAGACTGCTTGTAATTATAGCAATTTTTTGTCCAACAATCGAACTTCAGACCCCAAGCCTTCCCTAAAAGAACATATAACATTCTTGCTTTACTGGTTGTGCAAATTCATCTTTTGTACTGTCTCGGTAAAGGTTACAAAGGAACACCTTAAAATTGCAGTAGCCTTGGCCTCGGGTCGCAGATTAGCATTCGGTCCATATATACTTTCCCATATATACCGAAGCATTCATACATTCCTTTATGGAGGAGAACCTCACTCAACATTCGGGACCATTTGTGGATGGTCCAATTTTGGTTACTATCTTATTTTCCTAAACTTTCCCAAAACAACCCGAAGCCACCACCAGATTCGATCCCTAATTACGGTCGATGGGCACGAGATATTTCTTTCAAGAATATTGAATTTAAACAAGTTTTCAGTTTCTTTTATGCCACCGAGCATCGTTCGTCAACCTTATTCTGCCCTTTCCACCCAATTATGTTCGGTCCTTCATGGTCTAAATTCAAATATGAAAAATCTAGCCATTGATAATGAGTTGGTCCTACAAGAATGGGTCGAATCTTGGGCTAGTATTTTACATGCTCAGGATCTTCATTTCAACACTATCTTAGATGCGAAATGCAGCGTTGAAGTTTATCATCCGAATATATGTGCAAGACAATTCGGCTTAACGCAAGGTCTCCCCTTCCCTGCTGCATTTTCGGCTAATGACTATCATTCTACTCGGCCACTTGTTACACTAGATTTGATTTTTGAAATCTACAATTTGTATGAGACAAGAATAACCAAGTTTGAGGTCGAAGATCTTCTTATATTACCCAATCAAATCGAGCTTTTTGTAGACTGGTAGTATGATTTTGTGAAGAAACGAATGTCTGAACCTATAGACATAGTATGGTCTAGGAAAGATTTTACTTCAAAGTATAATCCGACTGATATTGCTTCCTCTCATGCTATGCAGGGCTCAGGATCGGTCAAAACCAAAGGTATGCATCTTCGTAAAATCATTTCATTTGAAAAATTCTATGGTATAAAATATAAATATATGCAACCCAATGAAATGGATCGGCAAATAAACAGAATTCAAGTCGAACTTCTAACCGAAGCAAATAAAAGGATTTTAGTAAAAAAGGAGAAAATTGCCAAAAAAAAAGGGCAAGAAATCCTGACTCAAGAAGGACTCCTTCAAGAAAGATGGTACTCAGGCAAAGAGGTAACTGTTTGTCCGAGTTGTATTAGAATTGGAGTTCCTTCATTCAAATGGCAAACATCCCTAACGCACCTTTCGGTGTTGCTGGGGTACCTTTAAGTTGGGCCGAAAGAAGGCAAAAATATCGGGTTACATAGTCTGGCTCCTATCTTGACGATTGGCCCAATGACACCGATTGGTATTGGCCCGATCTTTTAAATGAGCAATCTTTAGTTCGACTAGGTATCAGCTTCATTCTGTTCTCTATTTTGTGCAGGTACGGGCTTTGTTATTAACATTCCTTATTGTTTTACAAAAGCTATCCCACAGATCATACCCAATCCTCATGGCGAGCTAAAGGAATTTGACACAATTATTCCTCCGCCAAAACGATACAAATTTAAAGTGAGTATTTTTCTGAAGAATTTAAAAATAAACCCTTTTTTTGTTTTATATATCCCCCTCTAATTTTATGTCATACCGCTTGTCTTCCTTATTAGGCGAGTAAGAAAACACACACTCAGCGGACGATGCCCTCCCAACGGTTGGTAATCAAAATCCCATCACCTAGGGACACTGTTCCACATTCACATTCCTCGGTGTTAATCAATAGTCGAGGCATTTCACCCTCACTGAAGAGGAGGAGAGACGAACAACACTCTTAGACAGATGACACCCCAACCAGGGAAATTACCCAGCCTGAATCAATTCAGCAAGTTCCTATCAAGGAATCCTCTCTGTCCGTTCCTATTAGGGTGGAAGACGTGGACATACTGGTTCGGCCAGAAAGAGATGAAGCTGATGCTATTGATGAGGTTCGGTTTTAAATTATATATATATATATATATATATATATATATATATATATATAAACTTTTTTTCAAACTATTTCACCCGTCTCAATTCAACTTTTTAGACGAACGAATGGGGGGATGACGAGGATTTCTTCAAGAACTTCTCAATTGATAATCTCATCGAGCCATTAGACCTTACCGCTACCGAACCTATTCTCCAGTCTTTTTCACGGACTGAAGAGGTCGAAAAACACGTTCAACGCATCTTGTCCTTCAAAGAACTGGGCTGCCAAATCCTTATAGACGATGAAGTCTTGAAGATGCTTAGGGAATCCCTTGAATTTATTAATCAATTTGGGTTAAAAGGTCAACTCACCATTGGCAACAAAGCCTGATATGATAATTTCCTGGAATCTCTGGATGCCTTGACTCAAGACTACAAGAAGGCAGTTAAAATGACCGATCATCTAAAGGCAAATCAAAATTGTTCATCAAAATTAACCCAACGAATAGACGATTTGAAAGCCTCGGGTTCTAAGGCGGCTTAAGAGAACAAGTCTTTGGTCGATCAATGCAAAAATATTTCATTGGAAATCCAAAACCTTGAAGATCGGCTAAAACAACTCAAAGACCAATTGGCTGAGTTGGAAAAAAGGAAGGAGCAAAACACATCTCATATTTAGCAAGCCAAGACTGAGATTCGGGAGGTCGCTTTGCAAGCAAAAAGGGCAATGGTCGAGATCAGGACCTTAACACCGAATGCTCAGAGGGTTGAAGCTCGGCAAACTAAGATAGCTCGAACTGTTATTGACTTTTTTTCTTTGTAAATATATATATATATATCGGTCGTGAGACCATTTTTGAATATTTTCTTTGAATTTTCGAACAATTATATGTAAGATATTTTAGCTATATATATTAAATCAAAAAACTTTATTTATCAATAAATGGTTTATGACAATATCTGATTGTTACAATGATAAACCGAAGTATAAATCATAATTCGGCTGATATATTTGTCTTAATAAATTGTGATCGGTCTACCCCCTCCCATAGAGATGGCATATAGGGCTTTAAAAATTTACTATTTATCGATCGATCATGCAACTCCCTATCATGATCTGATAATCGGTAAGCTCCATTTTCTTTAATCTCTTTAATTACAAACGGACCTTCCCAATTTGGGGACCACTTACCGAGTTTCGTAGACTTAGATCCAACGGGCAAAATAACTTTCCACACCAGATCTCCAACCCTGAATTCTTTGGACCGAATCTCCTTGTTGTATGCCCTTTCTATATGTTTCTTATGTGCTTGGATTCGATCAAATGCTGTCAAGCGATCAAAATCCAGGTCATCTAGTTCTTTCAACATAGCTTGCACATATTGATCGGCTGTTAACTCATCTTGGAATCTTCTTCTAAGAGTTCTGACAGTTAATTCAGCTGGTATCATCGCATCATGTCCATAAACTAGTTTGTATGGAGTTGCCCCTATTGTCGTTCTGATGGTTGTCTAAAGTGCCCATAACGTTTCACCAAGCAGTTGATGCCAAACTCTTGGGTTCTCATCAACCATCTTCTGAATGTTCATTTTGATCAGCTTATTGGTTGCCTCGGCCTGTCCATTTGCTTGGGCATAATATGAGGTTGAGTGAATCAACTTAATACCGAATTCTTTGCAAAAATCGTTGACTTCTTCCCCAATGAATACTGTCCCTTGGTCAATCGTCATTGTCTGCGGCAAACTACTACGATGTAGGATGTATTCCTTGAAGAATTTTATGATCGATTGTTGATTAACAACTTTCAGGGGTATCGCTTCTACCCATTTTGAGAAATAGTCTGTGGCCACCAAAATGAATGAATGTTGTTTAGAGGATTGCGGGTATATTTTACCTATCACATCAACAACCCAACCTCTAAATGGCCACTGCTTGATAACCGAATGTAATTCATTTGCTGGAGCTAATTGTATCGGTCCGTGCTTCTGACAAGCTTCGCATCCTTTTGCATAACTGAAACATTCTTTTCCATAGTCGGCCACCAGTACCCGTATTGTTCGAGCAAATGTCTCATTAATTTCCCAGATTGATGTGCTCTTGCAAGACCTTCATAGACTTCGGCCATTACGAGCATGGCTTCTTTCGGACTGAGACATAGGAGTAGCTCACCACCCGGGTGTTTTCGGTATAAGTCCCCATTATCTTCCCAAAATCTTGGCGCAGTAAGTTTGACCCTGTGATCTGCCCCTATGGATGGGTTCCGGAGGTACTCAATGAATTTGGTGCGCCAATCTTTTGTCAGGTTGATGGTGAAGATTCCTTGGTGCTTCTCTACCTGTTCTTCTAACCGATTTATGTTTTTGATGCACAAGAAGGAAATCAGTCTATATTCTAATGGAATATCACCGAACCATGCTAAGTATCCAGATGCCCCCTGTGCTAATTAGTTCGTCTCTTCATTTTTGGCCCTCAAGGCATATTCTATAGGGAAGCATTTGAAGCTATCTAACAAGTGCATAGATTTGTTACAATATGGCCGAAGAGTTGTAAACAAGCAGTTATACTGCCCGGATACCTGTTTTATGACCAGTAATGAATCCCCCTTTATATCTACCAAACGTGCACCGAGCTCGGCAGGTATTTTGAGTCCAATAATCAAAGCTTCGTACTCGACTTGATTGTTAGTACAATGGAATCCGAGCATGAATCCTAACTTTATGGAAATGCCCCCTAGTGAAGTTAGTACGATGCCGGCTTTAGCCGAGTTTATAGTCTTGGACCCATTAAACCACATCTGCCAATTATCATTGAAAACACAGACAACGTCTTTGAATTCTTTTTTAGTCGGGTGATGTGCTAAGAAATTGGCTAGCGCTTGGACTTTAATCACTTTTTATGGTACTATGAACCCTTAATTTTACACCCACCAGTATGCATTTGAACCCTAGAGGCACTTAGGCTTTGTAAACAGACCTTCGGAAGCCGAAATCGCCAAAATCTCCAAAATTGAGAATCTGAGCCTCGAGACCCAGGACCCATCCCTTAAGCCTCTAAATCATCCTTAGATCATCCGAGATTGAAAAACGAGCATAATGCAACTGGAATAATGTAAAACGGACATGAAACGAGTGAAAACGGGCCGAACGGGCTGAAGCGGGGCCTATGACCACATAGGGCTTTGCGGTGACCGCATAGCTCTATGCGGTCATCATTCTATGACCGCATATGAACGTGCGGTGACCGTATGCATTCATGTGTCTTGTTTTGCTATCCCACATCAAAAAAATACTATTTTCAGCCTCCAATCTTCTCCATATATAAATGAGACCCCCCAACTCATTTTGACAACTTAGAGCTTGCTCACAAATCCCTTAGCTTGCTTGATTAGCCTTTGCATCAAGCAAGCCATCCCTCTAAGCTTGGTCCGAAAGGAACGAGCTCCCCAGTTTCTTTTATTTCTTGCTTTGCTATTGCTTTTTTGCTTTGCAAAGCGAGATTGGGTTGCGACTTCCTGAGTTGACCTACCGAGTCAAAAGTTTTCCGCCGTCTGATGCAAGCTGTCTGAGGCAAGTCCGCCGCTGATCGAGACTAGTCTCTGCCATCCCAAAGTCGCTCAAGAGCAAGGTAAACTTCTTTTCCTTTTATTTATTTATTTTATTTTTCTTAGTTATTTAATTAAATTGGTTTATCTAGGTTGTTAGTTAATTAAAATCTGAAATAATTAATCCAACTTGGTAAATCAATTAGATTAACTAATTAATCAACCCACCTTTTAATCAATCAATCTGAAACATGATAAATGGCTTAGACTAAACAAACCCCTTTCGCAAGAAGGGCGAACTACGCGGATTTTAATTCTCATTTAAAGGGATACGTAGGTATGCTTGTCTAAAGCATCAAATCCAATTAAAATAAACTTTCCTCCTCTTTCTTCTTCACATAGTTTAGGTTTTGTGTTTTCATTGCTTTCTTTATTTAATTATGTTATTGCTTTTATTATTTCTTTTACTGCTTTATTTTAATAATAGTTCATGCATATTTAATTGTTCATACATTTATAACTATTCATGAAATCAATTTTAAGCCATTTGTATTAAATTT
>CATKHJ010065004.1:0-16143 GCA_949750685.1 Vernicia montana
ATAATCATATCACGTGGGTAGCTCAAAAATACATCATGTTCTGATACATGCATACATGCATGCATGCATCATCCTGACATATACTGTGCATAAAAGCTAATGTCTGCCGCGCCTCTGTCTCCTCCTCTGTGGTGGAGATCCATCATCATCATCCTGCAGAACTCGAAGAGTAAGAGTGGCTGATAATGCTGATCTCAGTCGACCAACCATCTCATGAGAATGACAGGCCCAATCCAGGGGAACCTACAGAAAGCATAATAGAAACAGATTAGATTGAAGCTACATGAGTCTTTTCAGAAGTCAGTCAAAACATAATAGCGGGGGGTCCACCTGCATAGTAACTTCCACTACCAGATCACTCGGGACGCGATTTCAGAACCGTCTCAAATCAGAATTCAGCGCCATCAGTACTGATGCGCTCAGACCTCATCTATCCAAATCAAAATTGGAAATCTCCTGATATGACAGAAATACCAGAAAATCAAAAATACCCTGAAAAATGAAAAACCATTCAGACAAAATCAGAAACGCCTCAAAACTGACCGAGCATCAAACTGGACCTCCCAAAACAGATTGGAGTCATCAGATTTGCTGAACTCATACCAGATATTCATGAGTTCACAATTATCAGAATCGCCCGTCAGACCGACCGATTCTAATAAGGGGGCAGCTGTGAAGAGAGGTTGATGGTTGTCAGTATGTCTCGGCGATTCTGAAGAGAGGTTGATGGTTGCCAATATGTCTTGGAGATTTTAAAGAGAGGTTGATGGTCCCGGTATATTTGGGAATTGATAAGGATGGTTTTAGTCTTGGTATGGGTTTCATCAGAATTAATCTGTCTAGTAGGCAATTCTGAAGATCTTTAAATGGTCCTGCCTGATGAGATAATTGGATGGATTGGTCCTTTCTGGTAGGAGGAGAGTGTCATTTTTGGTAGGATGATGTTCCTTTCTAGTAGGAAGAGGGTGTTGATCTTTTTTGGATTTAGGAGTTTGGATTTGATGATTCCTCTTGTTTCAAGAGATTTGATTAGTGACCTGTTTAATATGAAATGCATCTGACTATGCAAAAATTTTGAATTGGATACCTTAAACCTTTGAACGGTCAATTTGGTATAAAAGTGTTGATCTTTGTAGAGGAGGGTGCCCCCATTTTGGAATGATGAAGGATAGTGGCTCAGTTGTTATACCTTAGGAGAAAGTCAAGGTAAGGTCAAGTTTTGGCTTCTAGAGGAGGTGATGCTTGGAAATCTCAGTCAGGTTTTGCCTTAGAGGGTATTACCTTAGAAGGCTAGGTCAGGTTTTGCCTTGGAGGGGATTATCTTGGAAGGCTAGGTCAGGTTTTGCCTTAGTGGAGATCATGCTTGGAAGGCTAGGTCAGGTTTTGCCTTAGTGGAGATCATGCTTGGAAGGCTCAGTCAGGTGTGGCCTCGAAAGGTTATCTTAGAAGTCTAGATCAGGTTTTGCCTTTTAAGATCATGTTTGGAAGGCTCAGTCAGATGTGGCCTTTTCAAAGGTGGAAATTATGGGTTGTCTGTGTATGACTTATCTATTAAGAGTCTACTTCTAGACATGATTTTTGGAGGTTTTTTGACCAGTTGACTTGTCACTTGATTTTGCTTGTCCAAAGGAGTTGGACTTTAGGGATGATATGATGTGTTTGGGATGGGTTTTGATTGGTTTGGGCCCTTTTTAATCAGCTTGAAGATGATAGGCTCTGGGAGTCATGGTTTGACTTTAGTTTTGCCAAAGAAACTGGGCTTCAAGGATCATGAGTCCTGAGAGACTTGGGATTTTGGTGGGCTTGGCCCTTAGAAGATGAGTTTTTACCAAGAGGACTTGGGTTTTTGGTGGGCTTGGTCTTTTTGAAAGGTGTTGGGGAGGTTGTATGATTTATAGAGAAGATAAGCACGACTTATCTTATTGTCTGAGATTGAATAGACTCTTAGAGTGATAGGACTCTTAGAAAGACATTAGATTGATGATGACGACTCAGAAGACGTGCTCTTTGGATGGATGGTATGAGCAATTTTGATTTTTGTGACAAGCATTTTGAAGGATATGCCCCAAATGAATGATAAGGGCTACTTAGCTTCTTGAGCTAAGAGACGTGACGAATGATTTGAAGGATTTACCCTTAATGAATGATAAGGGTTACTTAGCTGCTTGAGCTAAAAGACATGACGGATGATTTGAATGATATGCCTCTACTGAATGATAAAGGCAACATGACAGATGACATGAAGGATAGGCTCATGACGGATTTGACAAAAGATGATTCGGAAGGCGTGCCCCTAATGAGGGATTAGCGGAAAGATGATGATTTAAGAAGATATGCCTTTAATGTAGGATAAAGGGCATAAGGAACATAATGATTTGATCAGGATGATTTTTCTCTTCTTTTTAGCTCTAACTTCTCCCCGAGCCGCCCTTTTGGGTTTTCAACTCGACGAGCTTACTCTAATTTTTGCCTAAGTCGCCCTTTCGGGTGTTCAATTTAGCGAGCTAATCAATGAATTTTGGCATTTAAAGATTATTCCACCATGATTTGGGTTACTGTTGTCCTTTGTCTTAGGTCTTTGACCTTTGTATAGATCATTTCATTGAATCTTGGTCCAGAGAGAAATCTTATGGGAACATCGGGTCCATTTTGAAATTGTTGCCTCTTGTTGAGGTATCTATTTTTTATTACCCAAAAGTACAATGAGTAACTTTATTAGATTGCCTTTAGCTCTGATTGCTTCAACTGAATAGATCACCATTTGGTGTTCTTTTATTATTTTGATCATCCTTTGGTTGGGATATGATGAAGCGACTACTGATGCAGGCACAATAATACCTCAAGTCTTGATTGTTCCAAATCATGGTGGATTTCATAGTGAAATGCAAATGCTTGCCAAAATTCATTGATTTGATTTTGATTTTTTTTATTTTTGATTTTTGATTTTTTTTGATTTTTTGATTTTTTTTATCAGATTAAAAAGGAAAGATAAGAATAGAGAAGTGCATATAAATGTTGATGTTTTATTGCAAAAGGAGAATATAGTACAAAGACTCGGACTTATAAATGACAGACTCATACTCAAATTTGGATTTTGAACATGGACTCTGAATATGGACTCAGACTCGAATTTAGATTTGGACTTGGACTCGGACTCAATCTTAGACAAGTCAAATCAACTGAGCTTGAACTGCTCTATAACATGCTACTTACTTACTTAAGTAGAGGTGAGGTGAGGTGAGGTTTGTTTTCCACTTTGGTGAAGATGTATGGAATCATGGCTTCAGGTTGAAAAGGAAGATGAGATCGAGGCATGTCGTTCTTAGCTTCAAAGGTCATAGGATTTAGATTCTTCATCACTATTCAGATTGGTGGTGTAGAATTTAGGTTGAAATGATCCGCTTAGTATGTAATCTTCAACCCTTGATACAGTTGCCACAAAAGCTTTGAAGGTAGGCAAGTATTGGGTTAGTAAATAGGCTTGGTAAGCTGGGAGTAGGTTTTTGACAAGGACGTCCACCTGTTCTTATTCGGTTGGTCTATTTACCATTTGAGCAGCTTTAGCCCTCCACCATGTAAGGAACATGGAGAAGGACTCATTCGAAAGCTGTTTGGTGGTTTTCAAGTCATGCCTAGTGACATCCACTTCACTGTTGTAATGATATTGCTTGATAAAGGCTTGAAAAATATCATCCCATATCCTTTTCTGGCTCTTGTCTATTGAAAGAAACCATCTCATGGAAGCACCGGTTAATGATTGTTGGAATAGCTATGCAAAGAGTACATTGTTAAGTCCCAAAGGCTGTATTGCCCCCACATATATCATCAAATGAGTCTTGGGGCAAATAGTTCTATCAAATTTCTTAAGTTCAAGCATTTTGAATTTGGGTGGAAGCTTGGCATCAGGGAATAAGGCTAAACTGTCCACATCAATTAGGTCATTGTGGAGCTTTAAGGATTTGATGGCTTTCTCCATCGCTTTAAATTTCTCCATGAATGTTCTCAGGTCAAGGTGAGAGGAAGCTTCCTTCTTTTGAAAAGGATTCGCAGGAGATAAAGTAGCAGGTTGGGTAATCATGTTTGGAACCTCATTGGTTTGAGGGGCACTAGCAACAGCTTTTCCCTGGTCTGTAAGGTCAATGGTCATTTTAGATGATAAAATAGTGTTATTATGGGTTTGGGCCGGAACAGGATTGGCTTGGTTTAGATTTAGGGTGGTCTGGTCCAAAACTGGGTTTAGTTTAGTCGGGTTGAGGCTAGCTTGATTAACCATGGCTCGCTCTTCTTTGATGATGGATTGCCTCTATTCTTCGAATTAAGTTTGTTAAGCATTCAGAATTTCTTAAAAATTCTCCTCTTGCTTTTTAAGGAGATTGGTCATGAGTGTGTTCAAGGCATCCATGTCAGTCGGATTAGCCATTGGTACCTTTAAGAAAAATCAAAAGAAACCCAGTGAGTTGCAGGTGAGGATATGGAAAGATGATGAGAATAAGAGTATACAAACTCTGGGGGAAAAGGATTCCTTATGGTGTTATGGGCCAACTGTTATTGGGCTTTAAGTATGATGGACTAAAAGTATTGGGCTTTGGGGATTTGCCAAGGTCTTGGGCTTAGAATTGCATATTGTGCCAAAAGGTATTGGGCTTTGAGAATTTCCTTAGGTAAGATGGGCTAAGGTTTTTGGGCTTTTAGGTTTTCATGTTGCACCAAAGGTATTGGGCTTAAGATTTGTAGGGCGACGGTGATTGGGTCAAGGTGAAAGTGTTTGACCCTTCTTCGGTTCAAGGCTCCACTTAAAAATGAATGCATGTTGTACAGTATAGATGCATGATGAAGATGCAGATGTGTAAGAATTTTTCTTTATGGAACATACAACCTAAGGTTAGGTTCTAGGTTTATTACATAAAAAGGTAAAGGTGGCTTGAATTGGGTACCCGTCACACTAGAGCAGCGATATACCTAACCACATGTGAGTCAAAGAGTCTCATGTGGGTCCAGCGGTACATGCATACTTGTTACACCTCTAGAAAAGATTTAGAGGATACATCACGGGCTGGATGATTTTGCTATCGGCAAGCAGACCTAAGAAAGGTTTCCACTCAATGTTACTTTCTATCCATTGTTTTCCTAGGAAACTAGGGTTTTGGACAAGGAGTCTAGATGTAGTGATGCATGAAAAGCTATTTTGAACTAAAGCCAAACTTTTACCAAAAGTAATCCACTTTTATCTTTTATTTAAAAAAGATTTAATTGCCCTTAGTGGAGTCACCAACTGTGAAGCATTGCCCGAGCACCGGTCTGATCCGCTAAGGGAATCGAAATGCTCTTCGGGAGAAACTCCATGATTGGAACCCGCTATAAGTTCGGGAAATTGGATTTTGCATTTTGGCATTATAAAGGGAGTCACCACTTTAATTTTATTTATTTTTATTAGGAAGAATTAAAGAAAAACCCAAATGAAATTGACTCCAAATTATTTAATTAATCCCACTGGAAAAGCACTAGTCCGCGAGTGACCAAAGAGGGCTCGGGAATCAGGTTTTGGTAATAACAGTAAATTTCTTTAGTTTGGTTGAAAGTACAAAATAACTTTTATGTAAAGATGATTTTCATGCATAAATATAGATAAAGATGATGAATGAAATATTTATTAATAATGCAATTATTATATGAATGACAGTTATGAAAAAAAATATACAGAAAATAAAATAAGATAAGAGGATCTTTCCTCTAGCCCTTATGGGTACTAAGAAAAGTATATATCCCTCAATTAATTTAATAGAAAAGTAAAAAACATATAAAGCAATAAAAGAAAGATAAATAAAATATGAAAGGGGAAAATATTATTTAAAATATTTTGGAGTTGATGCCTTAAAAATTGGCATGCCTGCGTATCCCTTTGAATGAGAATCAAACCCTACGCAGTTCTCCCTTCTTACGAATGAGGGGTTTTGATTAAAGTTGATTTGGTTTATTAATTTAATTCAGATTCTAAATTAATAAATTTTAGATCTTTTCAGTTTTAGACCTAAATAAAGGTGTAGCAAGATGGATTTTAGATCTTAATTTAGAATTTTAAAATGCAAGAGAAAGGAATTTTACCTTCGTTTTTCTTGGCTTTTTCGTGAATAAGGCGAGCTTAACTCCAGATCTGAGCTTCATTTCGGATTAGGAACTCAAAGCAAATAATAATAACTTTAAATTAAAATAATTTTGGTAGGTGATGGATTTGGATATAGAAAAAGTGATTTTTGTGTACTGAAATCAACAGAGTTTCAATTATAGAACAAGTGTTTTTCGGATTCTCTCTCCCTCCTCCTCCCTTTTCTAAAGGAGGGAAGGGCTATTTATAGAGAAAAAATGGTGAGGAGGTGGGCGGCACCACCGGTGGCACGCCAGTAGTGCCTTGCCCCCATGCGTGCCGCCTGTTTGACACTGTTTTGATCCATTTTGGTTCAGGTCTAGTTCAGGTTTGGTTCAAATTTGACACAGTTTGACACTGTTTTTGTCCGTTTTGTCCCGTTTCTGATCCGATTTGGGCTCGATTTGATTTTATGGGTTCGTAATTAAAAATCGGTCATTTGGGGGTGCAAATTTAAGGATTCACAAATATTACCTTACATTGGTTCTATCCTAAATCTTTGTTGCAAGTGGTCTCATTTATTTTCAAATTTGATTCTGATTGTTATATCATTAAACCCAATTGTTTCCATAGCCACATTTAATATTATATTATTATTTACTCATTAAGATTATCTCATTCTTTAGTGGTTTGATATTTTTAAGAGGCTCTAGAGAAGTCTACAAGGTAATTCTCAAGTTATTGTTTCTCACTTGGGGATGACTTCTATAGTGTTGATCTCAAACTTCTTTTGTAATGTTACAAGTTCAATAGAGCTCCATGGTTATAATGTAATTAATATAGAATTATTGAATATTCTAAAAGTTTGGATTGTAAATTTTAAACTTAACATGGTAATGGATTTAAATATTAGAATATGTGTATTGTATGGTTTCTTAGGTTATGATTCTGGGTATTGATTAAATAGTATATCGTATTATTATTATGGTCTTATTGGATTCTACGGGTTTTGGTGAATTTAGGTCTCTCTAAGCCCTAGGATCATCACACACCGAAGTGTGGGGTGTGACACTCATTAGTAGGCCGAAGGCCTTCTCAAAGGAACATAAGTAAATGGAAGATCAATCAATTTGGGTACATTGAGTTTCAATTTGGAAGTATTGGTTTTAAGAAGGGTTTATGACATTAAAGGAAGAAGGGTTAACACATGATGGAAATAGGTTCTTTTCAAATTATTAATTATAGGTGGAATCATGTTACACATATATGTATATTGATCACATGGACAGGCCAAAGGCCTTTTTTAAAGAGGTTTCCAGTTTGTACAATGGGGTTGGTGAGCATATTTAAGATTTTCAATTGTGGTAATAATGGTTTCAGTATTCACATATTGGTCTCCATAAAACATATACATTTTATTTAGGGTTCATGTACTCACGTTATCTCCCTCGCTCCTTATATACTTTAGCACAATAGGAATGATGCTCCATAACTTCTAAAACATTTACTTTTCCTTTATGCTCTACAATCATTTGCATTACTCAAGTTATTCTATGAGCATTTCTAATTAAAACATTTAACTTAACCCCCTTATACCTAATCCTATTTCTAGAGTATCTAACACATATTAACAATCATCAATAAAAGTTCAAACATAGCAATTCATTCACATTTAAAAATTACATAGTTTGCAAACATCTTCATTTTCAACACTAGAGGAGCCGAATGGTCATGAATATCATTCTCTCTATATTAATTCATCTCTTTATATTCAAATACTTGGTATCAACTCAATCTATCATACTCAACATCTATATGCATATATCCTAATTAGAAGTACAATTGTGTCTATTTATATTAATAATCAAATGGCTCATGGGTATCAACCTAACACATAATTGTCATTACTCATATTCAAGTTCATTTTGTAGTAAGTTTACAATTTGTTCACATGGAATTACCAATATGTTATGCATTACTCATGATCCACAAAATACACAAATTCATAGTAATTAATGCATACCACTACATAGCAAATAAATACATGGATTTCAAAGGATTAGTTAGAAGAGATTTTTAAGTGATTCATTTAGTATTGGTCGTGATCTTGCGGTACAATCCACCTCATAACTCAAGTTTTACTAACCCAAACAAGATAATTCTTTTTTTAAATAAAAGTAGACACATTCAGTAACAACATATCCAAAATTGAGATAAAAATACCATTTATACAAATTACGATGATTTTTCAAAGTCAGCTCTATTCTAGGTGCAGGGTAGACTGACCTTTGATCACTCTCTAGGTTGTAGCTCATAAATTATCTATCTACTAGAAATTTTCTTTTATTGGGATTTTATAAACATGCTAAGGATAATTTTTCATATTTTGAGCTAAGCCTAGTTCGGTCTCTAAAGTCCTCAATTCAGAAGTCCTATTCCAGGTCACAGGCTGAACTCAAATACAAAGTCAGTCTTGGTTCAGGTTCTATCTCTCTCATTACACTATGAATTTTGCCAATTTCTTTCATGGGTAAATTCTTCACATATTCAGCGTCGTTTCACTAGTTTTGGGTTTTCCCTAATTCTGTCTCTAACATCCTCATTTCAAGGGGTCAATTCTCATATTGTAAACGGAGTTAGTGCATAAAATTGGTCCGACCTTTCCTTACTATTTCAGTTGTAATTCACATAATACAACTCCAAATGATAAATTTCCTCTATGAATTTAAATTAAATATATAGAAGAAAATTTCATTAGTTTTAAGATTCTTCTAAATCTATCTCGAGGGTGTCCAAAATTATGACTCAAATTTTGTGCCACTATTCACCTTATATACAATAATAGTTTCATTTCAGCCTCTATATCTCTCTACACATTTCAAATCTCTCAAATTCCTTTTACTTGCTTCTTATTCACACATAAGGCTACATTTTCTCAGTTTTGACCAAGCCAAATTTAGGCTTTAAGGTCCTCCAATCAAGGACTTAAATTCCAGCTACATATTAGACTTAATTTCTCAAATTTTCTAATATCAAATCCTAACATCTAAAATCATTATACCCATTAAAATTAATCAATTTTCCCATCATATTCACATTTATTTATGTCCATTCTATTAGAATTTGTAGAAAGAACAATAATTTCCCTCCAAGTTATGGCCGAAAGAAAAGAGAAGAAGAATGCTTACATACAAAAGAATCATGCTTAGGAAAGGAAATGAAGATGAGATTGTGAGAGAATTTACCTTGAATCACTTGGGTTGGAACCCTTCTTGTGGCTGTTGAAATGTTTGGGAAAGAAAGGAGAAATTGTTTCTACTTTGTGAGTGAGAAATGGAGAGCAAATAAGAGTGGTGATTGATTTAAGTGAAAATGGAAGGTGGAGATTTATTGATCGTTATTCCAATGGCTATTATTGACAACTTCTAAATGAAGTTGTATCAAATAATAATAATAATAATTTTGTGGTAGTTTAATTATAGAGAAAAATGTGGTGGAGAATTTTGATTGTAATGATTTAAAAGAAATTGGAAATTCTAATTTGTTGGGTTAGTGGAAAGTGGAACCCACTTTCCACTAACTCATCATTTTTAATATAAAATTCATTAGTTTAATAAATTACTACATTTTAATATAAGCCTATAGTATAGCCGGCCCTACTCATGGTATGGGCTCGGTCCTCACAATAAATTATACAGACTTAATTTATTTCACTGTCATGTACAGTTACATGTGGAATAGCCATTTTACCCTTGTTACTAAATGTAAAAAAAATACTTTCACTAATATTGCACATATTTTAGTCAAGCTCATTCCAAGAATTTATGAAACACATATATTCATATTCAGTATCATGAAATAAAAAATTTTGTCAAGCAATTTAGCACTTTAGAGTTCAAACTCAAACTCTTGGTGGAATTAGAGTTTCAATTTCTTTTCTAAGAGTTTAATACTAGTTATTATGAGGTAATCGAACTTAGGGTATTACATTCTACCCCCTTAAGAAAATTTATCCTCGAATTTTACCGAACTTACTTGGCTAGCTTCGCCTTCCCAACATTTTCCTTCAGATTATGATTTTGTCATGAATTATTTCCATGACTATTTTGCTGATTCATCATCGTGCGAAAAATTAAAGATATTCATGTTTGTTTAATTATACACTGAATGAATTTCATGGTTATAATTAACTTTATATATATATACCTTCCTTATTGCTTAGAATTCAGAAAGTTCAATAAATCGTTGTGAAAATTTCCTTTCTCATTAAGTCCTTATAGTTCATTTATTTATCGAAGTCAGTTCTTATGTGCTATTTGAGGTGTTGATACCTCGCTTTCAGTCCTCTTTAACAATTTGGGTATTCTTATGTGCTTTCTACTCCCTTCCATCACATGATTATGGATCAAGAACAGTTATTTATCTAATTTCTCTTAAGATTCGTTACACCAGTTTATAGTTTTCTTCCAAATTGTACGTAACCTTTCAATTTACTTCTTGTATGTAAATAATTGAGGTTGAAACTTGGTTGTCTATTTCAATACTTAGACAGCTTTTCCTGTGTCTTGAGAAGAAATTTGTATCTTCCTCTTTTGCGGTTGAAAATAGGATTCCATGTAGCTTTATCATCTTGCTTTTATAGACCTTTAAGTTGTTATGCCAATAGTTTCCATTTCTCATAGATGTGCTAACTTCGTTAATTAATCAATAATGATCAATATGGGGCACTATCTCTTCATAGTTCCCAGCGATCTTACAATGGTACCCCTAATGAAGTGCTTTTACTCTTTATTTCAGCAACTTTATTTCTTAGGGTAGATCGGAAGGTTCTTGACGTTTGAATTTCACTTATTAACAATCGGACAGGAAATTAGAAGATTTACTACTTCTTTTATTAGTTTTGATCACTATTAATAATTCTTCGTGTTATAATATATCTTTGTGGCATCCGGGTGAATTTCATATGAACTTGATGTGCTTTCTTCAAAGTTCTTTAATTTTTACTTATTTATATTTGGTACACATGTACAACCATTACATTTAAGGATGTCATTCTTTGTCCCAGTCCTTCAATCTTGGCCTTCTTTTTACCTTATCCTTGATCTTCATTAACTATGGGTCCTTGTTTTGTGAGTCCTTTGTTTCATTTATGAGCTTTGGTTTCACTTAGAGATGAGCTAACAACATTCATATTCCTTCTACCTTTAGTCATGATCTTCTGTCGAACGGTTATTTCTAGCTCTCTTATAATAGTCCTTTTCATGTAGTACTATATAAGAAGACTATTCATTGACTTCTTGTTTAAGGTGCTAATCATTTCGTTGATGTCAGCAAGCGGCAAAGTGGTTTGCTGTTAAATTTTTAACAATTTCATCATTCCCATCCATCTCGTACTTCACTTTCTTTTAATTTATCTTACTTGAAAATTTATCACAAGGTATCCTATGTATCTGTAGTACTGTTTTTCTCCAATTCTCTTTCAATTCCTTGTGTCCTCTAATATAATTTCTCTTTTCTCTTCTAAAGGAAAGTTCATTCTTTCTTTCTTATTCGAATCCTTTGGAACTTTTACGGCCATATACTTTTCTATATTGAGGTTTCATACAATAAAGGTCTTCATATTGAGTTTAATTACTCACATATACACTTTTAAATTTCCAGGTTTCCTTTGTAATATATCTAGTTAAGCTTACTATTGTACATATCATATATCATTTATCCTTGATCAACTTTTTCTTCTTTTCTATAGCTTTGGTTGTCATTGTCACTTTTATTCCTTCGTTTCTCTTTATTTTTCTTGTTTCCCTTATTTGTTTATTAAATTTACTATTATTGAGTGGATAATCATTTTCCTTCTAGTTCCTGACTTTTGTATTGATAAATATAACGAAAAATGTAATTCCGCTTGATTGATGTCATACTTTGGTGCATTCAGACACTATTATTATCATCTTTATTTCTATTACTCAGATACATGGTCCGTTTATAACCTATGAAAGTTGTTAGCATTCAGATTACATATTTTGCCTTATTTCTAGTCTTCATCTTTCGATACTTTTGGCATTTCGACTATTAAACTCATTTCATCTTTCCCATTCTTATATATGTATTCTCATTTCGATTAATGCTCTTTCTTCTTACTATATCACTTTGAAGCTTTTCGTTTTGCACTGTGGGCACTTAAAATACTTTCCCTCATTTGCATTTGAATATGCTATTCTCCGTGCAAACTTATTCACTTTGTCATTAAGTGCAATCCTTAGGGAAATCGATATCTTTCATGGTTAGGAGTGATCACTAGGGAACCGACCTCCTTCGTGGTGGCAACAAAAAGGCACTATCATAATACTCATGAGAAGGATTATACCATTATCCCCATAACATGGGTGGAACTATACTATCATCCTCATAAGCCTCTAAGCGAGGAGTCACGCTTCAACATTATTCTCATGCAAGAGCTTTTAGAGATCGAGTTACCCTGTTCTTTCCTTTAAAATCTTGAAATTTCCATTCTTTGAATTTCTCGTAGATTGACTTCCACATCAAACAATTCTTGTTGTTCAATTCACTTTAATATCACGACGGGTGGGAGGGTGGGTGATCTCTTTTATTTCTAGGCGTTGAGTTTCCCATTTATAGTGATAAAGGAGGAGGCATTTTTTTCCTCAATTGTCTCATCTCATCACATTCTTAGTTTGAATCGCGGCTTTTTCTTGCTTTTTAACTTTTATACCTACTGGTGGATCTCCTTTGCTTTCTCATCATTAGGACGTTGTCCTAGTTGGGATGGTACTATTAAATCTTCTTGGAGGAGTTTAATCCTTGGGGTAGGGCCTTGAGTCATGCTTTCGCTATGGTGAGACGATTCAACTTCATAATGTTCCTCACTGGTGTGGTATTTATCGTTCAAGCATCATGATCATTCTTCTATGGTTAGATTCTTTTTGAGTATGTCACATGTCATGTCATATAATTCTTCATTTACTTCACATCAAATTTCTCAATCTTTAACTATATTGTATTCTTCTTTGCTTCAAGTCCATTTCCTCTGGAATAGGTACCAATCACGTTAGAATCTCAATGACTTATTTTCTTCTATATTTACATGGATCCTACATCCTCTAAACTCATTGTCACCTTGAACATTTACACTTCTTATTCTTACTTAACTTTCCTATCGGAAGTCATCATTCCAACCAATTTACTATATCGTGATGAGTTATTGACTCACTATGTTTATTCCCAATTGTTATGTCTTATTAGCTTGTTATTTCAAATCCAAGTGCTCTCTTACTATTTATTTGTCACCATAATTCTTCTTTTGCTTACTTTTATATTAGTGTTGTCCTTGTTAATAAAGTCTTTCATCCAAATTATTTCATTCCTTACATTACAGTCTCTTTAACATTTGTAATTTCCTTTGTTTTTCCATCTTAATACTTACCGTTTCATTTCATGCTCACTTCTCTTAGTTACATTCAAGGTTTGCCATTTCTTAGTATCCACTCTAGTTTATTA
This sequence comes from Vernicia montana, assembly GCA_949750685.1. Lineage (NCBI taxonomy): Eukaryota > Viridiplantae > Streptophyta > Magnoliopsida > Malpighiales > Euphorbiaceae > Vernicia > Vernicia montana. The sequence goes on from CATKHJ010065004.1 coordinate 13,601, forward strand.
AGAACTATCTCATCACCAAATCGTTCTCAACTTGGTACTTCATTTGAACTAGGTCTGCCTAATCAATTAACTCCATAATTGTCTTTTACATCATATCTTTCACTCCTTCAATTCCTTTTAATTCTACTTTCCATTGCTTCCCTTACTTATTAATTACACTTGTTCTACTTATTCGTTCCTTTGTTTCCTCTTTTAAGGCATTTACAGGGTTCATTTAGATTTCCTCAAGCTCTTCACTTATTCACATATATCGTGGTATGATAAAAAATTCCACGCGCCTTTCTAGAAAGGATATGTCCACACATACGAAATTGGTCCCTTCCTTCTTCGAGAACAAAGTGGTCCTCTACTCGGAATACACGTAGATCAACATTCTTCTTTTGACTATACTTGATATTTATATAAATAGTAGAGAAATTCTTGCCTTTCTCAGGTTAATGGAGTCTCTGAGAAATACATGGTAGATGACATCTATCGCCCTTCTTGCTCAAACTTGCTACTCTTTTGCCCTAATTCGTGCAGTATTTGTCTTATTGCTTCTATCCTCTTAAATGGATTCCACTATCTTATAGTTTTTAAGGTTAATTGATCAAGCTCGGGTGTTTCTTCATAAGATTCATGTGTGAATACGATGCACAAAACATAATTAGATCCACACTCTCACTATTATAGTACACTTTGCCTTTGGATATCTCTTATCCTAAACTGCATATATACTCTAGCATATGCAAGAGTCAACACATCTATGTCACTATTCACATCATATGAACTTTTCACGAATAATACAATTACTGGTTCTTTTATTAGCATTTAACAAACAGTCGTCACACATGTATATATCTATATTATGCACAAGAACTATCATGTTTTCATCACCATTCATATCATATAGTCACTTTTCAATAGTAATAATTATACTAATTCTTGTAAATGTTTAACAATCAATAGAAAACTTATTTTATGATAATTTACACATATATTCATCTAGGTGTTCTTACACATATACAGTTATTTTCTCTTATGTTCAATTTGTCCTTGTTATTTCATTTCTATAGTACATATATTAGTCACATATGTCATTCAGGTCACATTACCTTTGCACAAAGCATTTAGCACAAGCATTGATTCTTTGCATTTGTACTTACTCACATTGGCACATACTTTCACATATTAAGTCTTTCACAAGCACAACACATATCGCATATCACAGTAAAAAGTTAAATCTATATGGATAGCGCGAAACTAGACCTAACGATGGACTTCAAATGACAAAAAGGAATTTCCTATGCTCTATGGTTTTACTTATGTCCTATGACTTGTATAACTTATTAAAGTCTAACTAGACTTAAACTTTTGCTCTGATACCATATTTGTCACACCCCATCTTCAAATATGTGACGGTTCTAGGACATGGGTAACCATAAGGGTACCAACAATCCATAGAACCCCTCATTCCAATAGAATACACTTAACATTCATTTTATATGATCCCAATATCTCAACTTGAGTTAACAGTATCATATACCCAACATATACCGATTGTCTACTCGATAGATACCATTATAATCAGGATATACTTAACTGTAATACTCAAGGTTTCTATAGCTCATTAGAGTTATGAAAAATGTTATAGAATATATATTTTATAGAAAGAATATCAAAGAAATGATAATGGGAATAAAACAAGATTTTGTATGTTAAATGCATTGTTTGGTTATTTTACAATGTGTATGTGTTTATATATATATTTAATCAAATTGAATGGGGTAATGTGACAATGTTTAAGGGTATATAATGATATGGGAAGGTATGAATTAAAATGCTAAGTGAAAGGAAAGAAAGAAAACTTACGAAAAAATTTTAAGTTCAGAAAATGCGCTCGGGTGGGCTTGTTAATGGGCTTTTGGACTCAAGGCCCAAGCCCATGGTACCGGCCCATTAAGGCCTATATATTGGTGGAGCTTAACTACACTAAGGTTAGAATAAGCTACCTAAGGTTAGAGAGGAGTTTTGGTTAAGTTAGACAATTTGGTGGAAAAGCCACTATTGTTGACAATTTTACACTTCCAAACTTTCGGTAAACTCATCTTCCTATCACCATGTATAAGTTCATTTTCTATCATCATTTTCATGCTAAGTCACCATCCACCTAAGGGCAATCATAACCATCCATCTTGATCAATCATAGCCATCCATCTTGAGCAAATCATAGCCATTGAGATTATATGATTTAATTACCACCCTTAAAATTCTATTACATATAAATTGGAAAATTTCTTATTCTCTTCATTTTTAACTTAACACCAAAAATCTATTCTCACCAAAAACTAAAAGCTCTCGACTTGTTCTTCAAATTAGAACACCAAATCAAAGCATTTAAGGTAAGGATTTAAGTTTATGAAATTATTTCTTCATTTCTAGCTTGAGTTTGATGAGTTAATAGTATATATATACTTTTCTTTTGATTTCTATGGTTCAAATTTGTTAAGAAAAATTATGGAAAAGTTAAATTAAATATGTTATGTGATGGAATATGGTAATTG
>CATKHJ010065028.1:0-18696 GCA_949750685.1 Vernicia montana
CAAGTATGGATGAATTCTTATATATTGTTTATAAGAATTATGAGCTTATGAGATTATATGTGTTGGTATGTGGATGAGATCATGAGATTACGAGTATGTAAATGTATGAGTATGTGACATGATGAAATCATGAGATTATGACTATGTATATGTATGAGTATATGCATGAGTTTAGGTTCTGATCCTTGGGATAAGTGAGTTAATTGTTATGATATTATGGGAATTACGAGATGAGAAGGGTTCTACGGATTTTTGGTGGCCTTAAGCCTACCCATGCCCTAGGACCGTCACAGTTGCGGAGTTGGGCTGTGACACTTTCCATATTTTCCTATAATTTTATTATTTTTTTTCACACTCTTGTTTTCAAATATTTATTATTAATTAATTAATTATTATTTATTCATTAACAAATATCACATTATTCATATACATATATAAATAATTAATATTCGTTAATAAGGTCACATATAGCTAGGATATTCTATAATAGTTTCTATTAGGGTTTTTAAGTCTTTTAACTTATTATTCACATAAATTATCTTATACTCCGTACACGTATACTCATACTAAGTACAATTTAACTAGGGAAAGGCCTAGTGTATTACACCTCGAGCTCGAGGTATCGTAGAAACACTAACTACACCTCCAATACCACTCAGTCTGCTAACCAAAAAGGGGGAGAGATAAATGCTGTCTCTTATCATCAGCCAATGAGGTTGGAATCAAGGAGGACCTTCTTTGAGTTAGGCATGCCCCTAAGCACTGTATACAATAAGGCCTTGGGAGCTCAATTTGTTAAACCTTTAAAGCCAAGAGCACTATTGAATCCCTTGCCCAAGAACTATAATGCTAACGAGCACTGTGACTACCACCAAGAAGCTGGGCATAAAACTGATGACTACAAAGCTCTAAGGAATAGGATTCAAGATCTTGTTGATAGTGGGGACATTATCACTCCCAAACCCAAGCCTAACATCACCACTAATCCTCTCCCAAGGCACCAAGGAAATGTCAATTTCATCGCCTCTGATAAACATGAATCTGACGCTGTCTCTATGATCCACCCTACTCCAAACTATTGTTGTGTCTTGGATCTAAACGATTTCATTGATGAAATCAACACAATTACCTAGAGTGGGAGAGTCCTTCCAACACCAACGCATCCCAACACACCAAAAGAGACTACCCCGGTCAGCCACACTATTCCTCCTCCAGCTGAAAAGTTGAAACCCCACCATGAGCCTGAAGAGGATACCGTCTTGAAGCAGTTAAAGAAGACCCAAGCCAACATCTCCATTTAGAGCCTCATTCAGTCCTCGTACCCTCATCGCCAAGCTCTTTGCAAGGCTTTGAACTAGTGTTAGGCTCCAATTAACATCACACCTGAAACTCTTATGGCTTCTTTAACAAGCACCACTAAGACTATGTCTATCTCTTTCAGCGATCAGGACATCCCGCAAGGTGGGGAAAAGCACAACCAAGCTCTTTGCATCACCGTAATGACCTGGGGTAAAATTGTGCCCATGGTGTTAGTAGATAACAGGTCTTCTTTGAATGTATGCCCACTGAAAGTGGCAAGCTGCCTAGGATTAGAGGCTATGGATTTCACTTCGTCAGACCAAGTGGTGAGAGCTTATGACAACACTAAAAAGGAGGTCTTGGGTGTTGCTACCTTGAATGTGACTATTGGACCCATCACTATGCCGATCTCTTTCCAGGTGATCGATGTCCCGGCCTGTTTTAACCTCCTTCTTAGAAGGCCATGGATCCATCAGGTCAAAGTTGTTCCTTCCTATCTTCACCAGAAGCTAAAATTTCCCCATGGTACAAGTATCATTACAATCAAGGTGGATGTACATGGGAAGAGTGACATTCCTAGCTCCGTTCCAATTTTGGAAATCAAGACGGAGCCTTCTACCATTCCTTTATCAGCCTTCTCTTTTGACACTATCCAGTTCATTCAAGGGGAAGGTAAATAATTTGTTTCTTTTGACTTTGACCCGTATGGAAACGTGGCTGTGGCTAATATGATGAAAAAAATAGATTATTTTCAAGGTTTAGGTCTGGGAAAGAACCAGCAAGGGATCGCCCAATTTCCAGAGTACCCTACTGCCATTGCTCCATTATTCTTGGGCTATAAGCCTAAATCAGAGGACATAATAGAACTGGAAGAAAGAGCCAAGCAGAGAGCTAATGCCAAAAGGTGAGGTAAGAGTTATGACTGGACTATGCGTCCATACTTTAAAACTTTAAATGGATATTTTGTGAAAGAGGGTGAGGATTTCCCTTATTGTGCTTTTCCCGAGCCTTGGTATTGCCCTATTTATGGAAAACTAATCCCTGGTTTCAAAATTTTCTTTGATGTTAGGCTCAGCCTAGAGGAGTGCGAGCCAGTCTATTTGCTGGAGGAGGATTGGGAAACAAGTATTGAGCCCTCTCTTTTTGAATACATCTATATGATCACCAAACATCTGAAACCTGATTCCACCAAGCTCATCCACCCATCTCAAGCTCCACCCAATAACTGGTATTTTGAGGAGAGCATCGGCCCTGTCATGCCCCTATCTGAGTCTTTTGAGTCTATGACTGAGTCCTCCGAGTCTGTCCAATTTGATGTTGAAATCAAGTCTGTCAAGTCTGATTTTGTAACCCACCCTGTGGACTTGTCTTTTGATATAACCCATGATGATGGGAACTTTGTTAGAAATAAAAAGTTTGACTTTTCTGCTTACTTTTTCCAACTCTCTATACTCTACTTCATCTGATTCATCATTAAATGAGACATCTGAAAATGAAAATAAAAAAGAAATTAAAAATGAAAAAGGCAAAGAATCAATCAATTATGGCACAGAGGAAAAATCTAAAATCACATACATTGCATCTGCATATCATGATACACAGGCATTGATTGGAAAGGTTCATCAATTCTTAGACTGTTTTGCATGAGAACCTAAGGATATGGTGGGGGTAGATCCAAGTATCGTAGTTCACAAGATCCCGACCTACGAACACATGAAGCCTGTTAAGCAGAAGCTGCGCAGAATGAAGGCAGAATGGTCTTTGAAAATCAAAGAGGAGGTAACAAAGTTGTTAGATAATCAGTTCATTGAACCGATCACTTACCCTTTATGGTTAGCCAACATAGTGTCTGTCCCCAAAAAAGACAGAAAAGTTCGCGTATGTGTTGACTACAGGAATCTCAACAAGGCTTGTCCGAAAGATGACTTTCCTTTGCCTCACATTGACTTATTAGTAGACCGTATGGCAAGTGCATCAATGGTCTCCTTGACCGACCTCTATATGGGCTACAATCAAGTCTAAGTATAACCTCCTGACAAGGAAAAGACATCTTTCATAACAAAATGGGGCACCTACTGTTATCGAGTCATGCCTTTTGGTCTGAAAATGCTAGGGCAACATATCAGAGGATGGCAACTACCATTTTCCATGACATGATGCACAAAGATGTCGAGGTATACGTAGACGACATAGTGGTGAAATCTGAGACTCCCGAAGGACATCTAGAAGCCTTAGAAAGATTTTTCTTGAGACTCAAACAATACAACCTTAAGCTAAACCCAGCCAAATGTGTCTTCGGTGCCTCCTCAGGTGAGTTCCTCAAACACTTGGTCAGCCAGCGGGGTATTGAAGTAGATCCTTCCAAGTCAAAGGCAATCATAAAAATGCCACCTCCTAAAACTGAGAAGGAGATCAGAGGTTTCCTAGGTCTCCAGCAGTACATTAGTCATTTCATTGCACCACTGGCAGATGTTTACAGACTGGTTTTCAAACTACTGAGAAAAAGGAGCCTCTAAGCAGTGGAACGAGGAATGCCAAAGAGCCTTTGACAGAATCAAAGAGTATTTGCTGAATCCACCTGTGCTATAACCTACGAGACCAAGTTAGCCATTACTGCTTTACTTATTTGTTACTCCAGAAGCTATAAGTGCAATGTTAGCTCAGAATGCCTCAGGCTCTCACAAAGAAAATTCCATCTATTACCTAATCAAACGTATTTTGGCTCATAAGCTTAACTATAATCAAATTGAGCAACTATGGTTAGCTTTGGTATGGGTTTGCCACAAACTCCAGCATTACCTATGCTCATACACAACCCATGTGCTAGCTGATAGGAGCCCTTTGAAATTCCTTATGGAAAAGCTAGTTCTTGACAGCAAAATGGCACGATGGATGGTAGTACTTGCAGCATTTGACCTAAAGTATGTTCCAAGGAAAGCAGTAAAAGGAAGCATAATCGCCAACTAGCTGGTCGCAGCCCCTATAGAGGTGAACTATTCGAGCCTGAATTCCCAGATGAGGATATCCTGACCATAGACTCTAAAGTATGGAAGCTATTTTTTGATGGTGCGTCTAACAACAAGGGCTATGGAGCCGGAATAGTTCTTGTCACGCCAAGGGGTGATCACCTACCCATAGCAATCAAGCTAGTCTTCGAAGTAACTAATAATGAGGCTGAATATGAAGCATGCGTAGCTGGTTTAGAAGTGGCTATTAACATGAGAATAGATTACCTCGAAGTCTACGGTGACTCAAACCTGATTGTCTCCCAAGCCCTTGGTAAGTGGAAGATAAGAGAATAGCATTTGGTTCCTTACCATCAATGCCTGAATGATCTAGCAGAGAGTTTTCAGGAACTCTCTTTTCACTACTTACCAAGGGCAAAGAACCAGTTCGCCGATGCCCTAGCCACCTTAGCCTCAATGATAGATGTGAGTGACAATGAAATACACAAGCCTATTTTCATTGAAGTTAAGCGGAAGCCTTTGTATTACGCCATATGTATGAATCTTCAGCTAGCCGACACCAAACCTTAGTTTTGGGATATCCTCAACTACATTCAGAATGGCAAATATCCAGAAGGAGCTTCCAAAGCAGATCGGAGGACCCTGAGGCAGTTAACTGCTAACTTCATACCCAATGGGGATGTGCTCTACAAGAGAGCCTGGGACAACATCCATCTGTGGTGTGTGATTGAAGAAGAAGCCCAACAGATCATGAAATGGGTCCATGGCGGAGAAGAGGCCCCACATATGAATGGCATTGCCTTGGCTCGAAAAATTACTAATCTGGGTTATTTTTGGCTGACCATGAATGAGGACTGTGTGAAGTATGTGCAGAAGTGTCATAAATGTCAAATCTTTGTCAAACTACAGCATCAGCCTCTTGTTCCACTGAATCCTATAGCTACACCATGGCCTTTTACCACTTGGGGCATAGACATCATCGGAAGAATCTCCTTGAAGTCCTCTAGTGGCCATGAGTACATTCTGGTGGATGTAGACTACTTCACAAAATGGATTGAAGCGGCACCATATCAGGTCTTGAACTCTAAGAAGGTGGCCCATTTCATCCTAACAAATATACTTTATCGATTTGGAACCCCCTTCGAGATAATCACTGATAATGGCTCCCACTTTCAGAAAGAAGTAGTCTAACTGCTCCAAAAAGAAGGCATCCAGCATCACTGCTCCTCTCCCTATCGGCCGCAGACTAATGGGGCAGTTGAGGTTGCCAACAAGACCATCAAGACCATTCTGCAAAAGACTATCGTGAAGCACAGAGACTGGCATGAACATCTACCTGCTGCCTTATGGGGATACAGGACCACCGTCCGCACTCCAACAGGGGCAACCTCGTATGCCTTGGTCTATGGAATGGAGGTTGTTCTCCCCATTGAAATGCAAATCCGCTCTGCTAGGGTGATGAGAGAAAGCTAGCTAAACAAAGCAAAATCAGTTGAATGTCATCGATGAGAAGAGAATGGATGCTTTGTATAAAATCCAGGGTTATCAGCAGAAACTCGCCAGACATTTCAACAAAAAGGTGAAAGATAGAGGTCTGCAAGAGGGAAACTTAGTCCTGAAAGAGATTCGAGCTCCTGTGCAGGACCCAAGAGGAAAGTTTAGACCAAATTGGGCTGGACCATACGTTCTCAAGAAAATTCTATCTAGCGGAGGCGCCATCCTCATAGATGTGGACGGGAACCAGTTCTCCAATTCTTGTAACCTGGATCAGTTGAAGAGATATTTTGTCTGAAGAGAATGTCTATAATCAGTTTTTATTTTATTTTATTTTTTATGCATTTGTAATCAGAAGTACATGGACCTGATTCTCCCTGAAAGAAAAAGACAGAAAAATGATGTAAGGGATACGTAGGCTGCCCGACTCGAGTGCGGTCCAAATCATAGTACAAAGCACTTTTTCACATGACAAAGCATCGCATTCTCATTTTCTCTGTGCCTAAATACATCATTCATTTGGTTCTTTTGCTAAAATAAAAAAATAATAATAAAAGAAAATGCTCGCTAAGTTGAAAACCCGAAAGGGCGGCTTAGGTAGAAATTAGAGCAAACTCGTTGAGTTGAAAATCCGAGAGGGCGACTCAGGCAGAAGTTAGAGCTAAAATAAGAAAGAGAGTAAATGAACAAAAAGAAAATGCTCGCTAAGTTGAAAACCCGAAAAGGCGGCTTAGGCAAAAATTAGAGCAACATAAAAGATATCTCATATATTGATGATCAGATTTCACAAAATACAATCCATCATCACAAAAAAAGGATAGCCTTTTTCTATGTCGTATATAGTTTATCCTGTATCGTGTAGTCATATCAACTTGCAGGGATGAACAAAAATAGAAAACCTATAGCAAAAGTCCTAAATAGCTACAGAGTAAAAACATGTATCAGTATCATGTTTGAATCTAAATTATCCTCCTCCTCCTCCTAGGATGCACATCTCGTATGCTGTTATCAGAGTCTGAACCCCTCACAATCTCATGAATCTCCTCCAAAGTCACGTCTGTCCTCAAAGTCTTAGTAGCCCCCTTAGCTGCAGTAAGCGGAGCATTGGTAGAACTTGAGCTGGCCCCCACAGTTGTCCCAAAAAGCCTAATCTGAGTCCCTACAGCTCCAGAACTGCTCTTAGAAACTCCCCTCTGTGTAGTAGTAGCTCGGGAACCAGTCCTCGCTGTTGCAATAGGAACCCTCCTTGAAACCCGAGAAACAACAATCTTCCTCTTCGCTCTAGCAGCAGTAACTCTCCTTTGCACCATGACTGCAGTGTCTCCCTGTCTCCTCCCTGCAGTCACTGTCTTCTCTGTCATCGCCACCACAGTCTGAGTCACTGAACTAGCCTATAGTATCGGGCCCTCTATGGCTCCTCTGGTCCCCTCTAAAGGTTGAGTCACCCCCTCCGTATGTCCCACCGTCTCATCATCCGCAATGCCTCCAGTAGTCTCTCCCTCCTCAGGGGTGTCACCTTCTACCTCCCTAAGCAAAGCAGTCTAGTGCTCTCTCTTAGTCGGCCAAACCACCTCAACCAACCAACTGCTATACCCCTCGGTATTCCTAAATTCGATCCCTGGATGTACTGCATGATAACTCCTCATCCAGCCACCCCAGATAGCCCTGGCAATGGGAGCTGTGATCCTTGTAGACTTTAAGAAAGGCACCTCAGAAGGAATGTCCTGAGTCTGTCCCATCTGCCTCATAACTCTCATCCTCTGGTAAAAGATCATCTAGCTCAGACCAAGCAAACATACCACCTGATACCTGTGACTCATGGTCATAAAGGACCTGATGCCATACCACTGACAATGCCAAAGTATGTCTTTTGGGGAAACCTCCAGCAACCACCCTATCCACTCCCTAGTTGAGCATCGGCGAACTTGGATGGGCCTCATGCGATACTGAGAGGCCGTGTAAGGACTCATCTCCAGGGCAACCACCACTCGGAGATGATCCATGAGCCAAACCTGCAAAAAACCCAAAAATCCAAAATCAGACATCTATAAGGTACCAATAATATGAAGGGTAAGAACAAACATATTTTTTCCTCACCTAAAGAATAACAGGGGAAATAGTCCATCTCTCAAGACCTCATACACAGTAATCCAAACTCAATAATGTCTCAGCCAAAATAGCCCCAACCACAGAGTGGATCTACTCCATCTGGAGTACTAAGCCTGTCACTCTAGCGTCACCCCATTTGATAAAACCAAGGAACAAGTACCCTGCCGCTAAACAAAAAACTAGGGCCCTCATCTTGAGTCTCTATCTCCTTATGTCTCCAGAATCGCCAACATCCTGAAAACTCTGCAATCACTGTAGTCAGATCCACCTGGCCATCAATAACTATCTGGCTTGCAACATCCTCAGGTAGGTCCACAAACTCTTGAAAAATCTGAAAATGCCCCACTTTGAACTCCGGTACTACCAAAACTGCCTCAAGATCACAGCCGAGTATGACACTGAACTCCTCGAATGTGGGGCATAGCTCTTCCATAGCTGTACCCAAGCGAAAAACACGGGCCACCGAATCCCATAACCTAAAGCAGGTCCTCAGAAAATCCCAATCAACCTGAACTCCTCGCAGTGTCACCATCGTTACAATATCATACCTCCCTAAATTGATTCTCTCCACCTTCTCGAGTTTATGACTAAAATATGGCTCCATGAATGTGAAAATCGAAAGAAATTAAGTGAAGAAATAATAGAAGAATGAAAACTGGAGAAAATTTGAAAAAGGATAGAGTTTCGGCACAAAAATCAAGAAAATATGCTTGCTGCCTCAGAATGGGAGCCTATTTATAGGCAAATGGCCATCACATCAAGAAGAGAGAGGAAAACTACCAGAAAATGAATCTGTCGCCAGATGCATTAGCAGATCCGCCAGTGCTTTAGGAGGATCCGCCAAGGTATTGGCGGTAGCCGCCAGAAGAGCTGCGGATCCGCCAATTCTTCTGACGGACGCTGCAGCTTTTCCTGCCCTTTTCAGCTTTCTCGTCCCCACAGTACAAGTTGGGCCCCATAACATGAATTTAGACTATTTTCTTCCCTCCTTGGAATAGAAAATTCAGAATAAAACCTTCTTTAGAGTTTTCCAAAGACTGGGATCAAGCAAAAACAACAAAATGGAGCCGTAATTCAGCAGAAGTCAAGTTTCAGGTCATGCATTCTTTGTATAGAAATTGCATACACGACATATAATTTTTTCATTTGCGGAACATGCATTCACGACATGTGAACATACATAGTAGAGTGAAGTATTGAAAGAGTCACATAATAAATCATGCATACATGAGCATGCATCATCGAAACATATAACATAAAATAAAAGTGCATACATCAGTGTATAGTCACAACAGATACAGTCATCTAGACAATACTACTGCCCGCTAGGGGCATAAGATACAGTCATCCATACAGTGCTACCACCCATTAGGGGCATTAAAGATATAGTCATCCAAATAAGTACTACCTCCTGTCAGTGGAGTAAAAAGTAAAAAAAGAAGCAACAATAACAACAATAGAAAGCAAGTCGAAGTCAGTGCTAGCCTCGCCACTAACCTCCTCTCCTCCTCCTCCGAGGAGCATCCTTATCATCTGCTCCCTACAACTCCGAAATGTCAAGGTGCGTAAGAAGTCCAGCAATAGCCACCTCCATCCTGCGAGAGATGCGGTAAATACGTCGGGCGTACTCTCCAGGAACTTGTGTGAAGAATAATGTTAGATGCTTTGGATCTTTTCCAAGCATAAAAGGGGTATAATGAAAATCCTACTTAAAAGATTATTTCCAAAGGTAGAAGAAGCAGAGAAAGTACCTCGGTAATACTGTCAGGGATCATCCACCCGCCCGGGAGAAGAACATCAGGAAGGTGCCATGTCCTCATGGCACCATCTGTACTATGATATCCAATCTGCTTAGAGATCTGATATTCTGTGTTCCAATTCACCCCGCCAGTACAATGGCTCGGGTCAGCGTCATGACCGAACTCGGGAACCTGACTTTCAGAGGAACTAGCCAAAGGAGTCGCCGGGGGAGTGGGCTTCTGCTGGATGGCATAGGCAGTGGAGGATTGTCCCCGCGGTGTAATCTCGTGCATCAGGAATCTATCACAGAACTCCAAATTGTTCAGGAAGGGATGTTGATGCAGATACGCCTCCCTACCATTAAAAAGCTCTTGGGAAATCTGGATATTAGATCCATAGCGCATATCAATCGGCGGAGAGCCGGGTACACACCAGGATCCCATGATCTGGAAATGGACTATCTCGCCTAGGTAGTACAGCCGAAAGTAGGGAGATCGCAATAATGTCCGTTTACGGGAAAAGGCCTTCGTAATATTCGCATGGGGGGGCATACAACATCCTCTCTCTCCGAAAGGTTTTGCAATCTACCATGAGAAATCAGCAAACAGGTCAGAACAAGACAATAGAAAAGAGGTAAAAGACGAGGAAAATACTTGATGATCATTCAAATGGTCGAAGAATGCACGAATGGTCAACAGGGTATGCTTGCGAGGGATTCCCCGGTTCGAATCCTCCCATCTCACTCCAGCCGAAAAATCCTATAACTGCGGCCTGATCAATTCAGGGGCAATAAAGGGAAAGTACTCGTAGGCCCAAAGTTGTGACACAGAGCTGTCAGAACAACAGAAATTACATCCATAGAATAAAGCAAAGAAGCATGATCGAAATATATACCTCCCATATGAGAGCCGTCCCACCAACAGATAAGATGCACCCTTGAGACAGATCTATCATCTCACAGTACATCGTGCTCAAAATCGCACCTCTCTAATCATATTGGTCCCATGCATTCGTGTGAGCCAAGTTGGGCAGGACATTCAGGTCCACCGTGTCCCTCATATTATGGGTAAAAGTATAACCCATAATGATCAGCAAACATAACCGAGCAACGGCCTCATTAGGAGCAAAGGCGCTCGCCGCCAGCTAATCTAGCTTTTCATGTAAAAAGGTGTGCCTGATGTAGATGTTATCCCTAGGAGGATCAAAGCCAATCATATTTTGCATCTCTTTAAGAGAGAAGGTCACCCTCCAATTGTTGCACATATCTAGGGACTGAACCCCGAAATGGATCCCCGAAATCATGTATAAGTCAAGCGGAGTGCAAGTCAACTCTCCACAAGAAAAATGAAAGGTATTAGTGGTATCCCACCACCTCTCAGCCAAAGCCTTGATTAAGTTCATATTGGCGTGCTCAGGCGTCTTCACCTTCAAGAAGTCAACAAAACCAGTGGGGTCCAGTAGTGTCCAGACACCACTCTCTAGGGTGACGCACCTAATCACCTCCGTTAAGTGGCACCATCCACCCCTATTCTTAATCATCGCAGCTTATATTCAACCAGTGTATATACATACAGATGATAAGAAAATTTCTAAAAAGGACAGCTCGAAAAAAAAGAGTAAGAAGAATACTGACCGCCAAGCACCCGTCATATGAGACATGCATATCAGGCTCTCGCAGGAGGAACGATGGATCCGGGTTGTCTCTAGAAGGCTCATAAATGCACCCCCACGGACCACTCATCGAAGAGATAACAGTGAGGCGGAAAGAGGAAGCTCTATATCTGAATCTCGAAGCCATGGTTGCAGAATGCTGAATCTGAAAAGCAAGACAATAGGTTAAAAGGTAAGTAAAATTGTCATAACAGTATAGTTAAAAAAAAAATCGTTGGAAAGTTAAAAAAAAAAAAAAAAAAAAAGGTGGCAGAGAAAGTTTGAAAGCTCACTTTGAGCTTTCAAAGTGAGGATGCAATGAGGCAATGAATGGCATGAGCAAGCAAGCTATTTATAATAATTTGCTTGCACAGTACTTGCATAGTAAATGCATAGTGCCGTATAGTAAAAAGTGTCTTATTATTACCTAATTGAGTAAAAATGCATTTCTAAAGTCATTTTAACTCAAAATTCAAATCCAAAAGTCTCTACATGTTTGTGTGATTTTTCTTTACTCGTAGACATCTAATTTGCCTACCTTCTGACCAAAGATGCGTTCCTTATGCTTTAAAAGACCAAAAAATTAATGAACCTGAAAATTCATCAGTCTCCCAAAACCTGCCAAACCATACTCCAAAATTTACCAGAATCACTTCAATGCACCCGGAATCTTTTTCCATCTCCAGACCCATCAAAACTCTAGGCTTCACACTCATCAAAACTGTCTAACAAATAGACAGTTCTGATGAGGGGGCAACTGTGAACCCTTGATTTAGCACTTCCAAAATTATTTATAAACTCACCAAAACTGACTGGAATAATTTTTTATCCAAACTGACACTTTTTTTTATCCTGACCGGACTTTCTGTACCAGACAACACTTTCCCAAAACTCACCAGATTTTTCTCAAAACTAACTGCCAAACTGTCCGATAATTAATTTCAGATCCAATGTCACTGACTGATAATTTTTATGACTTCAGAATACCCCAGAAATTAACCCGGAATCTCCAAAAACTGATCCGAAAATCCTGAATGCTGAAATGGAGAACGAGAAGGCTGGAAAACCGAGCCACCACGCGGACGTCCGCGAGCCCAGGCTGCGCATCCGCTTGGTGCCTGCTCGTGTCTGCGAGGCTACCTTGCTGATGCTGCAAGGAGCCCTTGCAGATGGGCCACGTGGTATGGCGCGCGCTGACACGCGTTGTATTGATAGATGTCAGACGCGTCAACTCAGTGCTGACATGTGTCAGCACGGAGTTGACACGTCCGCTGGAAGGCCTGGCGGCTAGGGCATCCGCAAGGCCTTCTAAGGCGTCCACCAGGATGTCTTGCGGATGAACGTGTATCTGACGCGCGTCCGCGAGCAGCCCTCGCGGCTGTACCCCTTTTGCCCGAAAATTTCCATTTTACCCCTCTTCAGCTCGTTTTTTAGCCATTTTGACCTTATCCTTTTGGTCTTTTCATACTTTCTCTTCCTAAACTACCCTCACCTCATTTTCCTATAAATACCCCCTCCATTTTCCCTTTTAAACCACCCCTTGAGTACTTGTTTATTGCTATCCACTTGCTCCTCTCTCTCTCTAATTATTTTTCCACACTCATTTTAATTAATCATCCTAATTAATTAAAATTAATTAATTAAATTCCTTTTAATTAATTATTTTTAATTAATCTTCAACTCAATTTGATTAATTAATCATTTTAATTAATTAACTTAATTAATTAATTAAAATTGAGTAATTAAGCAACCAAAGTATCAAATTAATCTTTTTCTAAAACCAACCTCATTTTATGAAACGGAACTCTGCTCCGGCAAAATCACTCTCGCACCACACAAACCCAAAAAGAATGTATAATCTCTTACCCTCACTCAAACCCCAAATAAAATCTATCCAATCAAATCTGACTGATCCTTAAACCTCTCCACCTCACCGTGGAATGAATTATGTGGGTTTCGATCTCTATTCAATAGGGTACGTAGGCAAGCTTGGAATCTAAATCCAAGTTTCAAATCCAAATCCCAATCAATCCCCTTCTCCCTTTATTTTTTTTCCATTGTACACTGTAAATTTTAATTAATATTATTAGTCAATTAATTTGGAGTAAAAGAGTGATCTTGTGATTTTTCTAGTATCCATAAGAGCTAGAGGAAATACTCTCCTTTGCTTGTGGATGTTTAAATATTTGTTCTTTATTTTTTCCATATGTTTCATAAATATGCCATGATCAGGCACTCCATAATCGTTATTAATACTTGTCATCCATGAAATCAATTTTCAAGCCAAATTAAACCAAAGAGTCAAATTGAGATTATTTTAAAATAAAAAACCTAGTCCCTGAACTCAACCTGGTTCGAGAACTAGTGACTTTATCCTTAGCTAAATTAATCAAAAATTAATAAATTGGAGTCAAATTGGGTTTTTCCTTAATTTTTTCATTTAAATAAATTAGGGTGGCGACCCCCGAATTTCTTTCAAAAATCAAATCAATTTTCTGAGGCGATAACCGCTTCCAATTGTGAGTACCGAAACTCGTATTTTAACTTTCTTAAAAATCGATCGTCTTTTTTTAAGACAAAAATCATATTTTTCCCGAGCGAAGGGAGAGGAGTTCGGGCAAGGCCTCACACTTATATATGTTCAATTTTCTTAGATGCGCTGTGATTACTTTAAAGTTATTTTAATCTTAAGTTTTTTATTTTTTATTTTTTTTTAATTTTAATTTAATTTTAGTTGAAAAATAATTAGTTAGTGACCTATTTTTTGCCCTTTTTTTTGTTAGGGGCTTCTCACATCTCGTTGTTCTTATGCCATTGCTCTGTTTTCTAAAATATTTTGTGCCCAAATAGAGAGATGTGCGTTTTGTGTCACTGTTTTTGTGTTTTGCGTCGGTGATTGTTAGGTGTTTTCTAATCCTTGGTTTCCCTCTTTTTATTTTTTTCCGTTGCTTTTTATTTGAAATGTGTGATTTATTGCATGTTGTCTGTTTTTATTTTTATAGGCTGTAGCAATGGTTCTATGGTTTATAAATAGAGCGGGAGAATTTAAAATTTTGGGATATTTGGTGATGGAAAAAAAATCAATTTAAAATTAAAAGGTTGCTAATTTTCTGTTTTGCAGATTTAAATATTTATTTTTAGGTGTTTGTTGTATGGGTTGTTTAATGGGCCTTCATATATATATATATATATATATATATATACTAGCATAGCTAGATACTCAGTCAGATTTGCAAATCCTTGACAGAGATTGTAATTATATCATGTGTTATTTTCAAAGCTAATAAAAATGAAGGCTAAGAAGTTTGAATTTGATTGAGACTGAAATAGAGAAATTGTAGGTTTAGATGTGAATTGGATTACCATGAAAGGACTTGGTCAGATTCAGAGTACACTAGGAGATATGGATCATGAACCATTTCTGACCCTATGAGCAAGTTCAGAGATGAGCCCGAGATTGTCCCTTTATTTTGAGGACCTTAGAGGCAGATTTAAGTTGAGCTCAAAATTGAAGAGTTAGTCCTTTGTATGCGAGGATAAGAATTTGAAAGAAATTAGCCATTGGAGTTGTACGTTGGGAGATATAGCTAAGCTAATGGGAAAGGTCAGTTTATCCCCTAAGCAGGGCATAATAGATTTTAAAAGTCCACCATAAATTGTGTAGAGCTTTAAATGAGTTAAATTTTTAATATGTTGTAGTTTTATATGTCTACTTTGCAATGTAAAAAGAATCATAAAATTAGAGTAATAGAACTTAAAATGTGACTGAAATAGTGAGACAGGGTCAAGGAAGTTACATAGGCAGAATTTAGAAGTTAAGTATTTTAATGTAAGTGCTTAGTGTAAATAAGCTCATGGTATATATACATTGTGTGTTGAAAAACCTGAGGAACACCAAAGGAGTAAGAATCAAGAAGGTGAGGGCCAAGAGATACATTATTATCCATATTGCTTGAGTTAGAGAAGTAAAGAAATTAATGTGAGTGTGTACTATATTATTATGCTTGTGTGTTGCTTTATTTCCAGTGTCCTTGAAAACTTAAATCTTATTGGAATCCTTGTAATGCCATTGTCTTTGAATCCTATCCATATGAATTTTATTGCTTAATTGTCATTGAAATTGAACTTCATTAAACTTCAAACCTTTGAAATCTTGAACATCCTTATTGAATATATTACTAATAATATTTTTCCTCTATTCAATTTCCTATGACCTAAGAATTGCTTACGTTGTATGTTAAATGACTTATGTATATGATCCTAAGAAATTGTTTACTGAAATGAATCCTAAAAGCAAAGATCCCCTTCCTTTGGTGTGGGAAACAATGAACTGTGTGCACACTGCACTCCAGCTAAGAAGAGTTATTTGTCTTAGCTGCATGGCTTGGCCTACCTTGCGTTAAGGCGTCGTATTGCTCCACAAGAAAAGGCCCTACCACAAACGTGTTTACAATGAGTATAAGGATAAAACTCCACTCTCATTGGACATATTTATGCTAGATTCTATTGTTATTGATTGTTGTCCTAAGTATGGCAATCCTAGAGGGGGGGTGAATAGAATTATTAAAAATTCTAATGCAAATAAACACCCCATATGCAATAAGTTCTAGTTTAAAGTAAATAAATAAAGGAAATAGAGTTAGAGAAAGCTTAGCTAAGATTTATAGTGGTTCGGAGCACAATCGCCTCTCTTATGTCCACTTCTTCTAAATCAAACCAATTTAAGGTTCTACTAACAATCGAAAATTCACCCAAAGTTTTACAAGCTTAGTTCTTTGGGATTTCGCCCTTTATAATAGATTTCACAGGATTTTACTCAACACACTTAAGATACAATGATTTTTATGTTTAAAGTCTTACAAGACTTAGATACAAGTTAGGTTAAAAATTACAATGAAATACACTAGTTTTGAATAAAGAACACTTAAAGAAATGAAAGGATTGAGCTTAGTGTTCAAAAAATAGAGTATGATTCTCAAAGAGGCTTTTTGATTTGTACAACAATTGATTTTTACTTAGGAAGAGATTTCCACTTCATTTGAACCTTCTAGTATTTATAGGAATGGTAAAATATGACTGTTGAGCACGAATCCAAAAGAAATATGTTCCCCCTTGACTTTCTTCAGCTTTCCTCCATCTTCCAACAGCTATATTTTTTAAGACCTGTGCACCTTGAACGTGCGTTCAAGCTTCTTGAACCGGTGGTTCACAATTCTGAAGGCTCGTTCAAAACCATTATATGTGATTTGAAGAATTCTCATTTCCAAGATGAACGTGCGTTCATATCCTTTGAACGTGCATTCAAGCATATGAACGTGCGTTCAATATCTTGAAGGCTTGTTTAAATATGTTCTATGTAAATAGTAATTCTTGTGCATATAGATGAACCTGCATTCATCTTTTTAAACGTGTGTTCATACCTTGAAAATGCTTTCAACATATTTTGATAAATGTTAAATGATTCTTAATTAACATATAAGCATAGTGCAAACATATAATAAGTAATTTCATCAATTTTGCTAAGTTTTGTACATCAAAACATAAAATGGGTCAACATTGATTTTATAGTTATCCATTCCATTGATATTGACTCCATTGAGATTGATTCTATTTGCACAGTTCATGTATTTGATCTTACCCTGTAAATTCTCCAATTTTAAAGAAATATATTATTTGCTTCCATTGATGTTTGTTAATATATATATATATATATATATATATATATACCATCCTTAACTATTTTAACATATATTTTGTAAATGTATTGATGTTTGTTAATATATATATATAGGATATATATTTTGTTGTGAATAATATAAGTAATTTTAACTATTTTAACATGTGTATAAATATTTATGTTAATATTAGATGCTCCATGGTACTAAAGTCAATAGTTGGTAACACCCCCATATGACTTGACTGAACAAAAGAACCATTTGGAATTTTAACTGGAGAATTAAAATTAAGTAGAGTTTCATCATGCAAGATACTCTTTTGGCAAGTCATATAATCGATAGCACCTGAATCGAGAATCCATTCAATGTAATCATTGGATAGAGAAATTGCCTTATCAGTAAAATTAGCAATTGGATTACTGTTCTGAGTCTTTTCAAGATTCAACAAAGACATGAGTTGTGTGTATTGTTCCTTGGAGAGACCATTGATCGATGATCCAGTAGATTGCCCTGTTGTCTCTATAGTCTGTGCTTGGTTCGTTGCCTTTCCTTGTGTTGATTTGGATTTATTCTTTTCCCACCAATCTGGATAACCATGCAATTCAATCCTTTGTGTGCTTAGTTTTCTTGCAGTGTTCATAGTACAACTTTGAAGTATCGCGATTACCTATGGTTGTATGAGAACTGATCGATGGTTACCTTTAGATGCAGGAAATGCAGCAGCCTCAACAATAGTTGTGCCTCGCGATGTCGTAATTTATTGTTGTCTTTCTTCTTGTGAAACAAGTGCATATGACCGTGCTAAGGTAGGCAGAGGATCAATATTCAGAATCTAAGAATGCACTAGATTATATTTTTCATTCAATCCCATTAAGAATTGATGAACCTTTTCTTTTTCTTTTTCAATGGCGATTGCCTTGGCTGTTCCACAGGTGCATGGTGGGATTTGAGAATAAGTGTTGTATTCATCCCAAAGCCCTTTTAGCTTCGTGTAATACACGACCACTGACATGTCCCTCTTCTGCGTGTTCACTATTTTTGTTTGATGTACACGAGGGCATTCTTCTGTGAAAGGTGTTCTTCCAAATCAATTCATATCTCCCTTGCAGTATCAAAATACGCGACACTATCATGGAGAGATCGGTGGAGAGAATTGATTATCCATGAGATAACTATGGAATTACATTTAATCCAAGTTGCAACATTAGGTTAATCTGATTTTGGATGGGGTAGAGTTCCATCAACAAAACCAAATTTATTTTTGGCCAATAATGCATTAGTTATGGCTCTTCGCCATATTGAATAATTATCTTCTTTGAGAAGACAAGAAACCAGGATGATTCTTGGGTTATCTAAGGGGTGTAATGTGTATGGCGAAGAAGACATCATACACGTTTTGGTTGGGATTTATGGTGGTTGATTGAGTGTTTGTAGGTGTGGAGCTTTGACTAGTTTCTTCGGCGACGATGAAGAAGAATGTGCCCTAGATAACATGCTTTGATACCATAATGATTTTGTATCAACCGTGTGTATTTTCTTTGATAGAAAGGGACTTATATAATACAAGATTTCTAACTGATCCCAACAATCAAGGGATGTACAACGTAAACTAATCACAATAAGGTGCTTTCTATGGTTACTTTGTTTTTAATAAAGTAAACCTACTTTGTTTTACTTTACAAAAAAAATCATTTTTTTACGAAAAATTACAATTTTTTTATATTTTTTCGTAAATTAAATTATTTTTTCGTAATTCTTTTTAA
>CATKHJ010065042.1:0-15336 GCA_949750685.1 Vernicia montana
TCTTTTTTACATTTATACGCCATCGTATAAAAATTTTACTTTTCTACCATTTGTCTTTTACTTTTATATGTTTTTTAGTTTATTGTACTTATTTTTTTTTATCCTATTTGTTAAAAACATTGATCTAAACTTACTTTACTCATTCTTTTTTTTTTTTTTTTTTGGCTCTGTTTTGAATTGTTACAGTTCTCTACTATCTCTTTCTTTCCCTTTTTTTTTCTTCGATTTTTCTTTCATTTCCCATCTATTATTGCTTGAAATTTAATATATTTGTAGTTATTTCTTACTTATCTTTCAACTTCGAGTCTTATCTATTACATGCAAGCGTTTTTTTTTTTTTTTTGTAACTTTCATTTTTGTCTTTATTTATTTATTTATTATTGTTTGATATTATGGTTCAAACCAGTTATTCTTCATCTCTTAATTTTCTGTCTAATACTCAAATTTTTAGAGATTTAACTATTTCTTATTCTTCTCCTAAGAAGAATTTGGGAGTTGGTGATAAGCAAAAAATAGCTAAAAAGAGGGATTCTATGTCTACTAAAAAGGGTTCAAAAATTTTGAAAAAAAAAACTTAAAGGTGCTAAATCTTCGAAGAAGAATGCTAATGATTCCTAGTAAAAAAAAAAAAAAGAATGTTAATGATGCTTCTTCAAAGAAGAAGGTTGAGTGTGTTAAGTTTTCAAGGAAAAGGAAAGCATCTATTTTTGATATATACTTAAAATATACCTATTATATACTGTTTGCTGTGAATCATGAAAACTATTTGTTATTATTTGTTTATTTTTTTAGAATATAATGTTTTATATCTAATATATAGTTGATGTGTTCCTTTATATACTTATATTAATGTAATACTCAATATCCAAAAATTTTCAAAAATATATATCAAATAAATATAATATAAACACAAGTTAATCAAATTTAGTAAAATATATACCTATATATATCCCATATATACTATTTCTTGGGTTTGTTGTAAAATATTATTGTTTCATTGGTTTTTTGGAGTTTTCAGTTATGTAATCCAATTTTCAAGTTCTAAAGTTTTCAAGTTCATAAAAAAAAATCATATAATCTCTTCGGTTTGAAGATTTTTAATGCAATGACAGTTAAAAGAAGACAAAATTCTACTGAAACATGTCTATGAGATTCAAATTACCTCTCAAACAATTGAAGAATTGAGTTTTTTGTCAATTGAGCTAAATGAATCTTTAAAAAATTGTAGATCTTTCGATTTTTTTTAGCCTTTTCGGTTTGGATTTATTGTCAAAAGTTTTGTGATGCTTCTTTTTATTGTTTCTCCCAATTTTTTGATGAAATTTGGTAGAAATTTTTATTGTTCTTCAAAGGAGCGTATAAAAGTAAAAAAAGAAAGGAGAGCGTATGAAAGTAAAAAATATATATTGAATGTATATTTGTAAAGATCTTTGATTTTTTACAGTGTTGTTAAAATCGGACCGGACTGGCTAAACTGGGAACCGGCCACTGGTTAGTTTTTAAGTTATAAAAAACTAAAATATCATTGAACCGGAAAAAATCGGTCCGAATTGAGAAAAACCGGTGAACCAAAATTTGTAAAACGACGTCGTTTTAAATTTAATAAAATTAAAAAAAAATTTAAAAAAAGAAAAAATAGCAGGAATTAAATTGAACCGATCGGACTGATCAAACTACAAATCGACAGAAAAATCAATTTAGTATTCGATTCGGTTTTAACAACATTGATTGTTTTAGGCATTTGTGTAAATTTTCCTACTTTAAATGAAACTGAGTCTGAGTAGAAGTTTAAGTACGATCATTTGGATTGGGCTGAATTTAAACCTAACATAGATTTTTTTAGACTGATAAGGCCTGACCCGAATCCGACCCAGCAAGTAGGATGGTCGTCTCTTCTACTACAACGAAGCTTTCTTCGGTTTCTGCCAAATTTGAGTTTATTGGGCCCAATTTCTCATCTCTAAAATCTAAATTATATGGGCCTATGATTGGGCAGGTATGGGCCTATTTCTTAAGGCAACCACCTGCGTGAAAGTTCCCTTATTTCTTAATTTCAGTGGTCCTCGCAATTTGCAAGTAGCAACCATTTTTTGAACCAGCGGAGGAGCTCTGGTGAAGGTCTAATTAAGGTGAGTTCTCTCGCTTAGCCTATGTCTCTACTTCCCTCTTAATTTATACTCCTTGTAATTCGCTATACTGTTATAATTTCGCCTCTTTTGATTCTTAATACCGATTTTAGAGAGTTACAGACTTACAGTGATTTAAGTAGTGGTGATTAGTTACATTTGATTTGCTTCTACTGACCTTTCATAGAGTGCTTACTCGAAACATTGAACTGGGTGTTTATCTAAGATATTGACTCGCCTAAATATCGAGGCTTTTTTTTTTTTCATTTACTTATTAAAAATTTTGTGAAAATATGGTGATTGCGGTGGCTAGATATATTATTTCTTAAGAGTATTGGGATTAGGTTATAAATTTGTAGATTTGATTTTGATTGCGGAGAGGTATCAGTTATTGTGAGAATGGATTACCTATTTTGATGGGATGGAGTACGATTGTCTTTTATTTTTTGCAGTTTAGGTGCTTGAGAAAATGACTGTGAGAATCTGTTAAAAGTATATGATAAAGTAGATATTCTTTGTGATGCCAAAGATTATAGGGTTGTAAAGAATGCTGCATTTGATGCTTTTTTCCTTGAAACAAAACTTTAGTTTGTAGAAAACAGATGATAGAAAACGCAAAACTGATTTTGGTTTTTGGATAATAATAAAAAACAAAGACATGTATTGTCCTTAATATGTAATAAATTTTTTGAAGTGGGTATTGATGAAAATGCAGAAAAATAAGTACTTAGGAATATGAATATTCCTAGTTATTCATAGTATGGTACTTTGTGAGTGCTGACACCCTTATGCATTAGATTCTTATAAAACAATTTGATAATCTCAAGTATGATATGGTGATATTCATATTTTATAAGCCTTTGAATGCCCTCAATGGTTGTTCTATTTGAAACCATATCTTTGGTGTGTGTATTTTTCAGGTTGATGTCAATTAATTTTAGCCACTTCAAATTTCACTGCATCATTTTTCATATCTCATGCTTCCTGTTTTTCCTCATTGTAGTGCATTTTTTTTCTTCATAAAATGGCTGCTTAGGTGTATTAGTGGGTAATTCAGGTACATAAGTGAAGACATGAATGCATTCAAGGCTTTCAAAGCCCAAGTCCCGATTGCGTGGAGTCCTAACTTATACATAACCTTGGTGAGGGGCATTCCTGGAACTAGGAGACTTCACAGGCGAACCTTAGAGGCATTGCGTCTTCGCAAATGCAACCGTACTGTCATGCGATGGAATACTCCTACCGTCAGGGGAATGCTTCAACAGGTTTTAGTATAAGCTGAACATTTTCATTATATGTATGTAGCGCATACTGTTTGGTCATTGTCTTGAATATACAACTTACTTTTTTCCGCAGGTAAAGAGGTTAGTTGTGGTTGAGACAGAAGAAATGTACAAGGCCCGCAAACAAAATGAGGCAAACCACCGAGCTCTACGTCCCCCATTGGTCATAAACCACTTGCCTTCCCAAGAAAGCAGTTCTGCCTAGAGTTTTGGCATCTGTTTTATGTAGTTCTTTAGAGGTCAGCTCTCTGTTTCTTGAAGCATGCATCAATTGCTTAAGGGATCTGTTTTCCAGTAGTGTATTCTCGGAAATCATGCCTAATTTAATAAACTGAATTCACAGTGTCTTACTTAGTTTATACGATGGATTGAGTTGTGTATCCTACCTTTTGGTCTATTGTCATTCCTAGTATTTTTTGGAATTTCTCAAGTAGCTAAATTGTTCAAACTTTGAAGGTTTATGTTTGATGAGTTTGTTTAGATATACAATTGGTACTGGATATCCAAAGTTTGTGAATTATGTTTTGATAGACGATTGAGTCTGAGAATTGTTTCTTAAAATCGTAGAATGATGTTCGCACAACGCTGTGTCTTAACTTTAACTAATTTCATAGTGTCTGAAAGTTGAATAATTACATGCCATCTGGCAACTAACAAGCACAAAGCACTGCTAGCATTTTTTTTTTTTGGTTCCTATTGGCTTCAAAAGGAAAATATAAATATGTAGGACTGAAATAAACAGAAAGGCAATTGAGAGAGCATTATATTGGGAGTCCTTCCTTTGCATCACTGCCCTCCTTCTTCTCCATCTCTACAACAATCCAATCATTGGAAGTTTTGAGCTCCTTTTCACCATAGTCGCTGGATGTAGTATACTGCCGGACTTTGTACTGATGTCTCGTAGCAAACATAAGAAAAACAAAAAAGTTCAACACTCCAAGAACTGCAAGCAACCAGTAGAAGTTATTTAACTTTGCCTTATTCAAGTTGCTCCTTAGCCAGATCTTCTTAGTCACTTTGTCAACTATAGACACCAACAAGCTACTAACAAAGAAACCCATTGAGAGTGTGCTTAGGAAAAGCCCTGTGCTCATTGATTTCATTCTCTCTGGTGCCTCTGTGATGAAAAATTCGAGTTGTCCAACATAAGCAAAAGCTTCCCCAGCACCTACTAGGAAGAATTGTGGGACTAGCCAGAAAGCACTTAACCTGGCTTCATTTTGAACAGCAATTGCCCTCCTTTCTTTCTCAATAATAGCAGCAGCCACCATAGCAGCTACTGAAAAAATGAGTCCAATACCAATCCTCTGAAGGCTTGTGAGTCCTTGGGCATTGTGGGTGAGATATCGAGCCAAGGGGACAAAGAGCCTTTCATTGAGAGATGTGAAGAGGAGAATGGTGATGATGAGAAAAGCAGAAAATGAACCTGAAGGAATAACAAAGGAGCCAACCTTTCTGTTCATGAAGGTTGCTTGCTCAATGGTGAAAGTAGTCATTTGAGAATAGATTGTCCAAAAGAGGATACATGTGCACCAAATAGGGATGAGCTTCAGTACCATCTTCACCTCTTCAACCTCCATTACAGAAGACACTATCCAAGGGTTGTTTTTGTTTCCTCCAGCAGAGGCGTGATCGTCCATAATTGCAGCCTTGTCGAGACATCTAATGAAATCATATGCATAGGAAAATAATATATTGTAAATTTCAGTGAAAAACACTGAAGAGATATTAGTTCACTACCTTTATTTTAATGAAATAATTGCTTTAGTAAACTTACTTGAACCTCTCTGTGTAGGGTACCCTGGAATTTTGGTAATCATTCAAAAGGCTGGGATGAGAAGGATAGGAATGACCTCTCTTCTTCCAAGCCAAGAATAAGACCCTCCATATCACTGTTAAAGGGCTCCCTTGAGGTTTCTTGAAACGATACCATGGTGTCCCAATGAACAATATAGCCACTGCAATTACCATTGTCCCTGCTGAAATTCCATAACCCCATCCTCTTCCTACATTATCTTGTACATATACGAGCACTATTACTGCAAACAATGACCCCATGCTTATGGAGAAATAGAATCTATTGAAGAAGAAAATCATTGCCTTCTCCTCCTTGGGGTCTGCTGCGTCGAATTGATCAGAACCAAACCCAGATACATTCGACTTGATTCCACCACCACCAAGTGCTATAGTATATAGTGCTGCATATAGCAAAGCCAGTTGCTGGCCATTGGCTTCAATACACTGATGATGCAGTCTCCTGTAGTCATCGCACGGTGGAGGTCTCATGCTAGAGATGGTTGTAGCCAGTGTTAGTAGACTTACCCCCTGATGCAGATAGAAATAAATTAGTAGAAATACCTTAACTTTATAAAGACCTCGATTTTTTTATTCAAATAAATAAAAAATAAAGACCTTGATTTTTTAGTGCTTCAATCAGTGGCACTGTAATAGGTTAAAGGGCTTAAACTTAATTTTTCCTTTGAATATGTACAAATCTTATCAGGTTTAAGGCGTCTTCAGTGCATGAGACTCTCTGCTCTAGTAACGATTAAGGGAGGATCGTCCATAATATGCTGATATCCCTTATTTCATTTTGTAAAGAGGTTGGGGATATATTAATTATTTATTACTCCAGAAAGTGTGGAACTCATTAATTACTCGCACACACTCAGCTAGTACCTAATATTAAACAGAGTAATATCAATTGTTGTCCCTACCCTGAATCAAAGTTCAGCAACAATTTTTTAAGCAGCTGAAAGGTACCTTAATTCAACTACCAAGATGCATAAATTAAGGGTGACTCAACTAACCTAAACAAAGTGACATTTTTCACTCTTTATCAGCAAGGTGACATGTAGTTCAACCATTTTTTATTTTATTTTTCGATTGGGTCTAAGCTCAACCTCATAACTCTAAAGACGACTTCACTACAGATTGAGCTTTGTGCATGCAAATTTTTAGTTAAAAGCTTACCACAGCAGTAATGGTTGAAAAGATTGCAACAGTCAAATACCGACCAAGCTTAGCATCTGCCAAGAAACCTCCAAGTAATCCAAGAAGATTGAGAGTACCCATGAAATTGGTAACAATGGTTGCAGATTTTGCAGAAGGAATATGCAGATTTCCAACTAAGTATGTAACTAGATTCATTGATATACCCATCACACATATTCTTTCTGAAAGTTCAGTACCTGCAAAAGTATTCAAGAATGGAGTTCAATTATAAAGCTTCACTATAACTATTAAAGCAACAAATTTATTATATAATGTCTTGCTAATTAAGGAGAATAAGCACCCAAAATTAGGCCTGCAGCAAGCCATCCCCCTGTTTTGGTCTTGTCCACAGGATTTCCTTGAAAATCTACTTCAGTATCATGATTTGATCCATCCTTGTCGCCATGGCTGGCTACTAAAACCTGTTACAGTTTGAGAAATGATTTGACAAAAATCCCTTTTAACATTATTATGAAATTTTATTGAAGCACTTACCATCTCTAAGAGAGAGAGAGAGAGAGTTGATACTATTTAGCTCTGAAAGTTCACAAAAAGAAGAACAAAATGAGTGTATGATTGGAGTTTGGAGGGAGGTGCAATTTAGAGCTCTCTTTCTAATACCTATAAAGAAAAATAAAAAGTTAGTTCGTCGTACCACCTCATTATTGCAATTTTTTTTTTTTTTGCCAAAGACCTCATTATTGCAAAATTAGAAAAATAAAAAATATTAAAAAAAATAATTAGAATGCATGATTAGTCCTATTTAATTCTCTATGTATTCTATAGACTATAAATAAAGAAAAATAAAAAGTTGACATGTGATATAATTTTATTATTACGAAAATAAAAAAAATATTACCAAAAGAATAGTTAAAATGCATAGTTAAAATTATTTAGCGCTCTCTCTGTACTGTATAAAGAAAAAAAAAATAAAAAGTTAGATGTGATATCACTTTATTATTGCAAACTAAAAGAATAATTAGAATGTATGATTAGACAGATTTAATGGAAGAATTACATGTGAATGTAAAAAGAGTATTAGTATTTTTATACTGAGCAAAACAATGGATATATCAATATGTGATTAGTTTGATGTATAAAAAAATAATTATAATAAGAGTATTTTAAAATTTTCCTTATTTAACGTTCTCTCAAAATTTTATAAAAAAAATTAAAAATTAATTTGTGATATCATGATTATTATAAAAAAAAAACAAAAAATATTTAAAAGAAAAAGTTAGAAATAATGCATGACTAGGGCTTAGAAGGGAAACATGACAAGGGTAGGACAAGGGCAGCTAGAGTATTGAGAATAGTTTCCACAAGTACTTGTGGTAAAAGAGGGTGTGTAGCTGAGTTGTATTGTACAAATTGTCTATAGCTACAAGCATGTGGTCATTTTGGAGTTATTACAAAAAGCTTTGTGGTTGTGGTTTTGGATTTGGTTTCGGTGGCGAATGCTCGTGCCCCTAAACCAAAGCCAACATTTGAAAGTGACAATCCTTTCATTCCAGTTTTGGTTCTTATCTCTGCATTATCATCATTCATCACCATTATTAATTATTATGATGAGAATTGAATGATTATCTAAAATTGTGGACATGTGGGGCTGATAAAAAAATTCTGGACTGTCTGATATTTGATTGACAATACATTGAGGAAATCATATGATAAATGAATAATTTTAGGTTGATTGAATTGAACCATATACTAAAAGGTCCTTATCATAGGAAATTCCATTGCCCTAATCTCTAGAAATAATTCATATATTTCTCTTAGGTGGAATGTTTGACCCTCCCTGTTCCATTTCTATACTCTTTAAATAACTTGCATCTAGTAGTTACTAATTAGATGTGACAATTTATTTTTATTTTTATCTAATGAAGATATAGAGTTAAACTTGTCTAAATTTATACTAAACTCAAAATCATCTAAAATTTTTAGAATTGAGTATACCTATATTTGTAGTTTGATATTTTTTTTCCTTTAATATTGCAAGTAATTAGAGCTTAAATTTTGTCATTCCCTTTCTCTTTTTTTTTTTATTAAAAATAATAATAATAATAAAATCAAAAGACAACGGTATAAAATATAAATATAACATTCTACAAGCTTAGAAAGAGTGTAAAATTTTTATCTCATTGATTTAGTGGTACTTAAATTATTTTCAAGACTGAAAAATCTTGAATTTGACTGGTATTTATTGAGTTAAATTTATAAAAAAAAAGGAAAAAAAATTAGTTGGATTGAATAGTAAAAGCTACTTGAGCCTTCTTTAGAGACAATTATTGAGGATGGTAGGACATCTTTATTTTTGTTATATGGTAAAATAATCTCATATCATATCCGTTTTTAAGCTTTTTTTGTTCACAACAATTCATCATTGGTGGGCCAAATTGCCAATTTTGGATATTGTCCTAAATATATTAATGAAGTTTCAAGAATATCTCTTAATTCATATTTATTCTTATAACTAAAGGCCCAATGAACTATTAATGATTTTTTTTATAAAAAAAAGTCAATGAAGAAATTATTTTATCCATCTCAATAGATAATTATTTAAAATAATTGATTTTAGATTTAAAATATGTTAACTTTTTATTAATTTATATTTAAAATACAAATTCAAATACTCAATCATTTTAAATTTATATTCATCCAAATGAATTTTTAGAGAAAAAAATCTTTATTTTACAAAAAAAAAAAACACAATGAAAATGTATGATTAATAAGTTTAAAGAGTTTTATTTATTTTTAATTATTATCATCCGTAATGATAAGTCAAAACATCTTAGTTTTGATTCAAATAATTTATTCATGAAATATTTTACTTAGCTTTGTTTGAAAATTCAAATTTGGTAAGAATTCAATTGAATTGAATTGAATTTTATTTTGTTAATTCTTATGTTTGGAAAAAAATATAACTAATAGAATTCAATTCTTATGAGTTAAAAAAAAAAAGTCATTTTGAAAGAAATGAAATTATATCATAAAAGGATTTGTAAGAATTCAATTCATTTAATTAACTCCACTATTAAAAATCTAAAATGTTATCATTTAAATTAAACATGACTCATTTGCTCTGGAAGAAGAGTGGGTTTAAAGAGATGTTACCACTACTTTCCTTAGTGTTTGAGTGAGAGTGTTTTACTCCAGCTCTCGTTAGGCTAACCTTTTCCAGTCAGGAAAAAAGGTAGCAAGCTAGGTTTATCTGATGTTGCCAGCGTATGAGAGGAGTTACGCCTTTGAATGTGAGGCCGAGAACCCTTCAAGATCAGTCTCTTC
The DNA here is from genome assembly GCA_949750685.1 of Vernicia montana. Classification (NCBI taxonomy): domain Eukaryota; kingdom Viridiplantae; phylum Streptophyta; class Magnoliopsida; order Malpighiales; family Euphorbiaceae; genus Vernicia; species Vernicia montana. The sequence goes on from CATKHJ010065042.1 coordinate 9,689, forward strand.
AAGTGTTGTAGAGAGCTCTCAAAAGAGTCTTTTCTTAAAAAGTCCTCCAAAGGAGTCCTTTGAAATAATGAAGATGTGGTATTTATGTTGTTTCTAGCGTTGAGAATTGGAGTGGCAGCTTATGATTGATGGGTCTTGGTCACATCATTTTGTGGCTGGATAGGGTAATGATGTGTTTGTATTGGCGATTGTGGAGTTGTTGTTCCCATGTATATTTTGATGATGCCCAAGACTTGGTTAAATTAATTGAAACACTAGTCTCCAAGTGTTTGCTGCCTACAGGGAATAATAGGAGTTACACATTACTCACCCTCGTTACGTTCCAAGTGTTTCTAAGTGTTTTTGCAGCTTGTAGGGAAAAAGAAGCGTTACAAATCACTCACCCCCGTTATGCTTAAATCATAATTCAAGAATTTCAAACAGAGACGAAATTCACGGGCATTACCAATTCTTCACGGCCATTACCTGTTTTATAGTAAACGAGTGTAATCTTTAGTAGCGACCGTTACTACTTGAAGGACAAAATGAAGGAACCAGACATAGCCTTAAGTTACCCCCGTTACCCACAAGCTCAAGACCATTATAACTGACTAGTAACGACTGTTACATCTTGTTCATAGGCATTACTTGTCGTTTTCAAGTAGAATCTGGGAAGATTTCTAGTCATTGAAAGTGATGCGGGAGTTGTTAGAAGTCGTTTTCAGAGCATAACAATCACATTTTCGAACTGAAATTGAAGACCTATATATATGTGATGTTCCTAAGTGAAGAGTGAACAACTCTAAGTGATTCCATGTGCAATCTAAGCTTTACTCTTTCAACTCTCTTGTATTCTGTTTTTTGAACACTTGTTCTTTCATTGATATTCTGAAGTATTCTCATTATATTAGCTAGTGTACTTCAATCTACTCTTTGTACTAGCTCTTTGTAAGTTTTGAGTGACTCTAAATACTCAAAACATTTTGTATCTTATTAAGAGTTGGGCGAAATTTCGGTTAAACTATTGTAAGGGCGAAATCCTGGAGAACTAGGACAAAATCCCTATTCAACTACTGTAAGCGTTAAGGCGTAATCTCGTTGAGCTAGTGGAACCCTAAATCACAAATTTAGGAGAAGTGGACGTAGGAGAAGAGTTGGCTCCGAACTACTAAAAAATCAGTCGAGAATTTCTATCCCTTAACTTTATTTTTATTATTGTGCTGGATTTAGTTATCTTAAGGGTGTTAAATTGCATTAGAAATTTAAATTCATATTCACTCCCTCCCTCCCCTCCCCTCCTATCTTTAGGAATTACCATATAGGGTTCAACAATTGGTATCATAGCTTGTACTATTGCTTTGTGTAAAATCAAACAATTTTAAGAGCTAACAATTCATTATGGTAGGTTCTTCTAAAACACCATTCCAAGAGGGCCATTGTATTAAAAGGCCTTCATTGTTTTGTGGCACAAATTACAATTAATTGAAGGTTAGGATAATATTTTACATCAGATCACAAGGATATGATCTTTAGGAAGTGGTGGAGAAAGGTCCCTTCATCCTCATGGAGGAAAGTACAAATAAGCCCAAATATCCTTCCACCTACACCGCTGATGACAAGAAGAAGTTAGCGTTGAATGGCAAAGATATGGATATACTCTTTTGCTCACTTGATGAAACTGAGTTCAATAGTGAAGCTTATGAAACCACAAAAAAGATATGGAATGTATTGAAGATGACTCATGAAGTTACAAGTCAAGTGAAGGACACCAAGTTGAACATTATCACCATAAGCTTTGAAAATTTCAACATGAAGAATGATGAGATGGTGGCGGAGATGTACAAAAGATTCACTACTATAGTAAATGATCTCAAGGGCCTTGAAAATACCTTCACTCAAAAGAAGCTAATCACCAAGCTCTTAAGATCTTTGTTAGATAAATACGATTCCAAGGTAGATGCAATTGAAGAGTCCAAGAATTTGAGTTCATTAACTCTTGAAGAGTTAGTAGGGAATCTCATCGCCTATGAGATGAAGAACAACAAGAGACAAGAGACAAAGAAAAAAGAAAAGGAAAGCACTTCAAAGAAAGAGAAGTCTATTGCTTTAAATGTTTCATTTGAAGAAAAGAAATAATCCTCAAGTGAGGATGATGAGGAAAAGATGCAACTTCTTGCTAGAAAGTTAGTAAGTTCATCTCAAAAGACAAATACAAGAGGAAGAGTTTTGACAAAGATAAAGGAAAATAAGTGGAAGAGAAGAAGAATGAAGTGACTAGCTATGAATGCAAGAAACCGAGCCATATTAAACAAGAGTGCCCCAATCTTAAACACAAGAAGAAGAAGGACAAAAGAGAAAAAAAGACATTCTAAGAAGAACAAAGCTTATGCAACTTGGAGTGGAAGTGACACTTTAAGTGATGAGGACTCATCCAAAGATGATGAAGATGAGAGAGCTAACCTATGCTTCATGTCTCAAGAAAGTGAACAATAAGACAATGAGGTAAACTCTAAACCTTACACTTTTGATGAACTTCAAGATGCATTTAATGAATTAATGAAAAATTACATAAACACTATAAAGGAGAACTTTGCTTTAAAAAAGAATTTATGTCATTTGAAGAATGAGCATGAGAAAATTTTGCATGAACCAAAATCAAATTTAAATGAACTTTTGAAAGAAAATGAAAAACTCATGTCTCAACTAAAAGATTTGAAAAACTCATTTGAGAAGCTTTCTGGTGAGCATGATAAAATCAAGAGTGAGCTAAGTAACTCAAAAGAACGTTTGAGAAAGTTTACCATTGGTAGCAAAACTCTTGAAGATATCATTTCCTCACAAAAAGGTGTGTATGATAAAGCAAGATTAGGATACAATGTTGAATTCAATATGAAGAAAGCTAACACTATCTTTGAGAGGAAAACATTGGGCCCTAAGAAGCTAAAAAAGTGTTCATATTGCCATTATCATGGTCATGCACTTTATAGATGTCCTATTAAGTTTAGGAGACCATATACTATTAGAAAAGTTTGGATTCCAAAAGAATCGAAACCAATCTTTAAGAGTGTTTGGGTTCCTAAGAATACTAACAATGATAGACCCAAAACTAAAAGGGTACCAATAAATGCATGAAAACTTTTGTTTTGTAAGAGAGCACAAAGGGAAGAAACAAATAAGTACTTGATAATTGTTCAAAACATATGATAAGCAATAAAGAACAATTCTCAAAATTGAAAGCTAATATTAGAGAAATTGTGAGTATTGAAGATAATTTGTTTAGAACTAGGTATGATTGACACCACTCATGTATAATTCTTCCTAACTCTATGTTATTTGAATGAATTTTGCATGATTTTTGTCCTACTTGCTTCATCTATGTTCATATTATGCATTTACATAAGATTGAGAGCTAAGTGATGAAATTTTCATAAAATCTTGTCACTTTAACTTAAATCCATATTAATTTGTGTGAGCTAAGAAAAATATTTTAGACCATTTCCTGCAAATTGGTAAGAACCCAGTCACCCCCGTTGCTTTTTATACTAAAATTTTACAACTTCGAACAGAGGCAAAAGTAATGCTCGTTACATTCAGGTAACGCCAGTTACAATATGGTAATCCTCATTACCTAATGACGTCCAATTTTCAAAATTTTGGACTTAGGATAAAGTTACGGCCGTTACAAAATGTAACACTCATTACCCGTTAGGATTATAAAAGGCGTCATATGTTTTAAAACATAACCTTCGTTACCCTAGGTTGTTCTCTCTCCTCAAACCCGCTCCTCTCTCATTGAAATCGGTCCAACCTCACTGGAATCCCACTCCAATCTACTTCCTATCACTCACCATGCCTAAAACCAATATTGTGGCTCACAAGCGAAAATAAAAAGATAAAGGAAAAGGTGTAGTTATTGGGGAAGTGTTTCAACCATGAAATGAGCTGGTTAAGGCGACTTTTGGTATTTCTTTCTCCAATCCGAACGTACGAGCAAGGTTTGACATGCTCCGGAACCGCGACAAACTAGTAGGTGGTCGTCCTTTATCTCTTACTGATTTGGAAAAACTATGAATGAGAAAGATTGTTATAAAATATTATGTTGATTTTTTTGGGGATACGTATTTTGTTAAGATTCATGAAGATATATTTTCCAATTATGCCTATGAATTCTTTACAAATTTAAAAGTCGGGGCTATAGGCACTATGACCTTCAATTTGAGACTGGTTGAGCGTACATTGACTGTGTCTGAACTTGAGGATATTTTTCATTTGAAAACGGATGGGTTGGTTGATATTCCAGAGGGATGGGAACTCTCTCTGGTTTAGGAAAAACTCATTGGTATTAAAACCTTTAATGCTAAGTTCTCCAAGGACACCAAATTAAAAGACAAAGCTCTTAGGGTTTTCCATCGCTTTCTCACCTATTCAATCTTTGCAAAAGGTAATAACAATGGAACAATGAGTAGGAAAGTGTTATTTGCCCTGTGGTGCTTGATTGAGAACCAGAATTTTCATTCTGCTAGATGGTTTGTGGATTCTTTCAAGGAAATGACAAATAAAACTCGGGGAAAACTTCTGCTTGGGATGTACATTACTAAAATCCTTGACTTTTTCAAAGTACTTCAATCTTCCGACAAGGACTTTATCTTCCCTATCAATCTAAGGGACTCATTTGACATGTCCACTTTCTGGGATATGAAAATTACCATTAAGGACAAACATACTAAAAAGTGGCGGATCACTCAACAAAATGTCTCTAGTGGGGATGACAGTGAAAATTCTAGAGAGCAAGATGAAGACGCGAAAATTAAGGCTATGGTGGAGGGTTTTAGTCCACTTGGGTGGAAATGAATACGTGAGCCTCAATCTACCTCCCAACCTACTGCAACTGAAGACCCTTCCTCTGATTTCTTGGTTCGACAAGTACTTAACAAGTTGGCTATTATGGACAGAAAATTTGAGTCTCGTTTTGACTCATTTGAGAGGACAATGAATGAGCAGTATGTATCCTTAGCCAGGCGTATGGATGAGATGGAAGTGACCCAACGAACTCTTAGAGAGTCTATCCACACATTGAGGAGATATATTGTCCTTGGTAGTGTTTCAAAAAATATTTTCATTGTTCCCTCCCATCTCCAAACCCCAAGCGATCGGCCACCACAACCTTATCTCATGCTTTGTTAATGTTTATTCTTTTGATTGTAGTTCTTTGGCACATTTGTTTGCTTTATATTCTCTGTTTTTAGCAATTGTATATTTTTTCTTTCATGTTGGTACATTTGCTTAATTTGGAACAATTGGTTTACCTTTGGTTCATATAATCTTATGACTATGTGTTAGTTAGTATGTTTCTCTTTTCTCTGTGTTGATTGTTGACTTTCCCTTTTTAATTATGACAAAAAAAGGAGAGAAATACTTTAGAATGAGAGAGAAGCACATATTAAGGGGAGTTTATTCCAATGCTTCATTTATATATATTTCTTGTGTGATTTTGCTTGTGAAGTGGATATAAATATAATTAGTTTTGTCAACATCAAAAAGGGAGAGATTGGTGTTCCCATGTATGTTTTGATGATGCCAAAAACTTGGTTAAATTAATTGAAACATTATTGATCTTTTGTCTCCAAGTGTTTGCTGCCTGCAGATAATAACGAGCGTTACACATTACT
>CATKHJ010065087.1:0-14350 GCA_949750685.1 Vernicia montana
TTAAAGCTTCTATACCTCAAACCTCTAGCATAGAGGTTGTTCATAAAGAGGCAAATGCATACACAAAACCTACAAATCCTAATAGGATTAACAAAGGTTCACATAACTCAAGAGCCAAGCCTCAAAGAGTTAATCATGCATTTAAATACAACAAAAATTATTATCATAGTCACCCACAATCACAATTACATTCACGCTCTTGTGTGCACTATAAAAATATTACAAAAGTGCAAAAATCTCATAACAAAATGGCAAAGTATAAAAAGACTTACAAATCAAAGCTAAAATGCCATTATTGTATGAAGGAAGGCCACATCAATATATTTTGTTACATTAGGAAGGCTCATTTGAAACTTGAGGAACCTTCCAAGACTAACCTCCAAGGACCCAAATATGTTTGGGTACCTAAGAAAAGATGAATTGACATTTCTTGTAGGTATGCCTTAAGTCCACCTCAAATCAAAGTGAATGGAATGTGGATAGTGGATGTTTAAGGCATATGACCGGAGATGCTAGTCTCTTCATTTCATTAAAGAAAAAGCAAGGAGGTAATGTCACATTTGGAAACAATGCAAAGGGTAAGGTAATTGGTATTGGATCAATTGGTAAGGAAGGTTGTTCCCTAATTTAAGATGTTTATTTGGTTGATGGTTTAAGGCATAATTTGTTAAGTGTAAGTCAATTATGTGATAAAGGTAATAGAGTCATCTTTGACTCCAAAGAATATCTAGTCACTACCTTGGTAGATGACAAAGTGATATTCAAAGAAGAAAGAGATGGAAATACCTACATAATTAACTTATACAATTTAGTTAATCACAATTTCAAGTGTCTTGTATCTATTAGCAATGAATCATGGCTTTGGCATAGAAGGCTTGGACATACAAGCATGGAATTAATTCATAGTCTTAGCAAAGATGAGCTAATGGATGGGCTCGCAAGAATCAAATTCTCAAAGGACAAGACATGTGGACCTTGCCAAATGAGGAAACAACACAAATCCTCCTTTAAGTCAAAAAATGTTGTAAGTACCTCTAGATCTCTTTAACTCATTCATATGGATTTGTTTGGACCTAGTAGAGTTGCTAGTTTGAGTGGAAAGCTATATGCATATGTACTTGTTGATAATTATTCTAGATTTACTTGGGTAAGTTTCTTAACTCATAAGAGTGATGCTTTTGATGCATTTAAAAGTTTTGCAAAAAAGGTTCAAAATGAAAAAGGATATTTAATTTCAAAAATTAGAAGTGATCATGGAAAAGAATTTGAAAATGAATCTTTTGAAAATTTTTGCATTGAATTTGGTATTTCTCATAATTTTTCATCCCCTATAACACCTCAACAAAATGGTGTTGTAGAAAGAAAAAATAGAACTTTAGTGGAAATGGCTAGGACAATGCTCAATGAGTATAGTCTTCCTACATACTTTTGGGCGGAAGCCGTTAACACTTCTTGCATTGCAAATAGAGTTTTTAAAAGACCAATTTTGAATAAAACTTCTTATGAGTTATGGAATGGAAGAAAACCCAAGATCTCATATCTTAGAGTATTTAGTTGCAAGTACTATATATTAAATACAAAGGATAATCTTAGAAAATTTACATCCAAAACGGATGATGGCATATTTCTTGGCTATTCCACCACTAGTAAAGCATATAGAGTCTTTAACAAAAAATCTTTAGTTGTTGAAGAATCCATGAATGTTGTTTTTGATGAATCTAGTAAGCTTGATCTTGGGAAAAGTAGTGTTCTTGATAATATTGTAGGTGAGTTTGATAATCTTGAAATTGAGGACAACTCAAGGGAAGAGGTATTGGATGAAGAACCTCAACAAGAGATAAAAGCTCAAATTCAACATCAAGAGGATCACACTCAAGAACTTCTAAAGGATTGGAGCTACCCCAAGGATCACCTCAAGGAACTCATTATAGGTGATACTTCAAAGGGTGTAAGTACTAGATCTCACTTTAAAACTCTAGATAATAATCTTGCATTTGTTTCTCAAATTGAGCTGATGTGCCGAAATGCACACTAACAACTGCAAGTCCATAGGTCGTTATCAAGTAAAAAATGATGAGCTTATAAGTACTAGTGCAAACTTCGACTATTGTCTTGTGAATAATAAATTAAGGATAATTAAAACTAAAACTAAACTAAAACATGAGAAGATTGAAAGATATAAATAAGAGTAAAGCTATCTAGATATGAATCCCCCTAGCCTCTCCTAAATGTCATGAACAATGGAATTAATTAATCAAATGATGAATTGAATTGGCGTTCCACTAATTTATATTAAAACCTCTCTCGAGCGATTTAATCCTTAATCCCTAAGTAGAACGCAAGGAATCTCTTCTCAAACACAATCAAATAGTTCATGCATGAAGAACAAGGAACAATAAGCCAAAGGATCTTGTAGGTCTATCTCTAGCACCCCAATCAATCCTCAATCCCTATGAGTGATCAATCCATATTAAGGTATCTCTACTCATTTAATATGGAAACAATATCTAATCAACAAGCTAGCAATTGCTAATTAGAATAATAAGATTTATCATAGAAATAAGATAATCAAAGATGAATTAATCAAATCTTATATTATTCAATTCATATAGTCAAGAACTAGGGTTCATCAATATCTAAATAGAAAACAAATAGTTCATAATAGAATTCAAAGATAACAAATACAAGAAATAAGAAATAAGAAAACTCAAACCATCCATGGATGATATTGCAGAAATCCTCCCTTCAATCTTTGATTTCCTACTTCAATTCTATACAAAAATGGATCTTTAATCTTGATTACACTTTCAATCTCTCTAAAATTAAAGTTCCTAAACTATCTAATAAACCTAAAAGAACCTAAATTCCTAGCCATAAGGCTAGGGTTTCTTAAAACTCCCAAAAAACTCCTTTTCTTTTTATGCTCGTAGCTTTTTAAAGCTGAAATTTCCATTTCCATAGCCTGAGTTAAGGGCTTAACTCAACCCGTGGCTCGCTACTGTCCCTTTTTCTTAAAATGCTCCTTAACCCAGGGTTGAGTTAAAGGCGTGGCTCAGGCCATGGCTGGCTTTGTGACTTGAAAACTATTGAATTAGGCATTATGGTCTTCATAACTTTTATAGATATTTTTCTTAGATTTCTAATGACACCTAAATCTTCTCAATCTGACATTTGTAGCTCGAGTTATGCTCAAAATACTCCAAGGTGTCCAAAACTATCAATACACCAACTCTGCATTTGATCTTCAAAACTTTTCTTCAATTCTCGCCCAAAATGCCTCGAATTCATGTCCTATCTTCGTGATTTCAATAACATTGATTCATGAAAACCTAAAACATGAAATTCCTATAGAAGAACTCTGGAAAAACACTAAACAAACAAATCAAACTCAATTTAAGGATAAAATACATTAAGAACAAAGGGTAAAATGTAATCAATTAAGTACTTATCAATGTCATAATAATAATGATGCAGGCAATGATACAAGATGGTGGGAAAAGAAGATGGAAATTGCCTATAAATAGTTATTACCACCCCTACTTCAAATTATCATTCAATCAAATAAACAAATATTTAGAGAATTTATATTTTCTTAATTTCATTTCATTTTATTTTCATTTTAATTAAGAAAAGAAGTTTTGAAACTTGTGTACACCAAAGACTGTATCCCAAAAAGTGTTTTTTCTAAACTTTTATTTTTTAATTCAATAATAAATTGTTATTATATTTTATATTAGATTGATTGTTAATTTAATTGTTTCTTTCTTCTTAATTATGAGTAGCTAATTTATCTTTTTAAGATTTAGATGTCGATTTGCTTATGATTATTTATATTTAATTGATTGGGTTTGATTGTTGGAATTAATTTTTTTAACTTAGAGTTTAATGCTTGAAATTAATTGGTCATTAATTACATGAATTAAGATATTGTATGAAGTAGCGAGAGTAGAAACACAATATTAGTTTATTAAAATAATTGATCTAGGGTATGTATTGTTTAAATAGATTTTTATAATGCTTAATGGGTTTATGTTAATTACTTGTGATCACGAGAGTAGACATAAGATTAACATGAATACTTGTGATGTATTTTGAGAAAGAACACCATTTAACTTAGGAAAATTTATTAATTAATTCTAACAATAATAACCCAATCTAGAGAATATAAAGATATCATAGGTAATTAATTGATGAACTTTAAATCCTAGACCTTAAATAAATTTTAAATTAATTCTCAATTATTTGCATTAATTTTAGTTTACCTAAAAAATATAAATTCTTCAAATTGATATTCTAAATAATTGAGTAATTATAATTTTTGTACTTGACAATACTTTTCCTGTGGAATCGATACTCTACTCACATACTATTACTTGCCCACGATTTGTGTACTTGCAGAAATCGCGCAACAGAGGACTGTGCTGGTTCTGGAAAAGAAATGTATCAATATCAGTGATAGATGTATTTATTCATTTAGTGATACTGTTAATTTGCACACTTAATGAATAAATGTATCAGTATCATATGTTTATTGCTTCAAGAACGTCGAGTAGTTATCAAATGGAGTGTGTTTGTTTGTTTGTTTTTTTGGATTTACTTCTAGCATTTTAAGGGAACATAAAATGATTTTGGATTTTGGTTTTTCATCTTCGTTGACATGATACCTTTATTTTGTATGAGATTATCACTATTTTAGACTTTATTTGATTTGGGACATTTTTAGATGTTTATTAATGTGGGTTTGTTTTTTTGATAGTTCCATTAAGAGAACAGTTTTTTTCAAATCTCAAATCTTAATTTTTGTTATTTAAACTTTTTAATGTTAATAATATTTTATGTAAAAAAAAAAAAAAAAAAGACTGGGAGATTGGGTTTTTAAATTAGAAAAATGATAATTTAATTTAATTGAATGTCAAACATGCTTTCATTTAGGTCTATACTTTTTGCATAAATTGCTTATTGGCTGGGGATTACTTAATGTGAATTCTATTAATCAAAATATTATATAGTTTAGGTCTGTACATTTTGTGTTCCATGCGTTAAAGGGAAAATTATTATATAGTTTTCAATTTTCTCATCATCTTCTATCTCTAGTTTGATTTTGCCTAACTAGCATTTTCTTTCCTTTTGCTCTATTGTTGTGAATAGGGATATACTATTTATTTACAGGCAGCAAACTGGAAATGGTCTGGCCTAATCTTTATTCGCTTTCTAAAATTTCTCAATTTTAGTTGTAAACATACCTAGCTATTCACCGTCCAAGACCGAGTCTTGGGCTTTATTATACTGTAAAAGCTTCTTCTGATCAGCGACAGCGTAAATGATTTTGTTGATTTTGAATTTTATTTACTTTCTGTTTTCTAGAGAAGAAGCAGATCATTTTGTTGTGTGCATTTTGGCTTTTGATAGATTTACATTTTGTCATTATTTTTTTTTTCTTTTTGATTTCTTTGTTTTTATTAGGATTAATCTTTTTTTTTTTTTTTTGAATTTCTGCTTAAAAGGGAGTTTTTTTTTGGGTTATTATTTTATTATTATCAGTGAATTGGGTATTAATTCCTTGAGTGAGTTACTGATTGAGGATTTTGAGATCTTTTATATTGTTGTGTTTGTTCGAGATATAAGGAGACAAAAATCTAGTAAGCTAGGGTTATTTTTTATTTTTTTCTTCCTCTTCCCCTAATCGATTTCTTTATCCTTGAGTTACTAGTATTAAATGGCTTCGAGTTTTGATCAGTGGGAGAAGGATCCTTTCTTCTCTGCCGCGGAGGAAGTTCAAGAATCAGCGGACAAGTATCTTTTTTTTTAATTTAAGATTTATATTGCAGTATTGTATATTTCTAGTATCAGAAAGGTTCTGGAAATGAGAAATTTGGATTATGTCTCAGAGATCAATTAGCTGCAACTGCAAACAATGGATTCTTGAGTGTTCTAAAAAAAAAAAAAAGGCTTCTTGAGAAATCAAAGGCAACATTAGCTTCTTTTTATTGGGCTTTTCTTAAATGTGGTTATCAGGTCGAATTGATGTCGTGTTAGAATATTGTCTTGAGAGTGGTTTTGTTTGTTGTTTGCTCATCTTTTTTATTATTAATTTTTATTGTTATTTGAAGGATGGAATCAACATATAGAACATGGATTCACCCAAATAAAGATATTTCAAGTATGTCGAACTCTGAGGAACTCCGTCGTGACCTACGTACTGCCCTTGGCACTACCAAATGGCAGGTGATATCTCCTTACTTTTGTTCCTACCTGCGAAGCCTAAATATTTAATAGTCATTTAATTTGATTTCTGGCTGGGATTGTAGTTAGAGGAGCTTCAACGGGTTGTCAGATTGAGTTACATCAAAAGCTTTAATGAGAATTCAAGAGACAAACATTATGAATTTAATTACTCATGTCTATTGCTTTTTATATCAATATTGATTTGTTTGTTTTAATCTTAACTCTATATTTATCTGATATACTTCATTATTGGAATTTTTTTTTAAAATATGGATTTGAATGTTTTGATTTGGCATATCTCAAAATTGAAACCTTCCGAATTAACCTCTTTGTAAAAAAATATATATACTCTTTTTGTTTCTTTTTACATGTTGCTTTAAAAAAAAAAAAAAAAAAAACCACTATCGCTGTCTATTTTTTCTTTTCTCTTTATTCTTTAATTTTTCTCTTTCTGTGACATCAAAAGACCCACGACCCTTCCAATTTTTATAGTACCTAGTAAAGGTTAGGAGAAGAGCTGAACCAATCGGTTCGGTTCAATTTTTTATTTCGGTTTGATTTTGCTCACCCCTACTTTTACTTTCGTGCCCTCTCATTGCCAGCTTATAACACTTGAAACGATATCGTTTTGATGGGCGCTTAGGTCATTTTACACCCTCATTGTCCTTATCCGCAGCTCACCCGAACCCTTCAGTCATTTTCACATTTATCTGTTGAAACCCTAACAGCTTGTTTGGATGGGAGTAGGGAAGGGGAAGGGAGGGTAATTAAAGGAAGGTTACCCTTACCCTTGTTTGGGAACAATGGTGCAAATAAAATTGAAGAGTAGGGAAGGGGAAGGGAGAACCTTCCCTACACTTCTAAATCCAATTTTTCCTACACCCCAATTTTGGGGTAGGTGAAGTGAAGGAGAAGGGAATTAACAAAAAGTATTTTGACAATTTTATCCTTGTTTCATTCCTTTAATTATCCTTCCTACTTCACTCCTTTCCCAACCTATCCCAAACAATAGAAAGGTACCTTTTCCTTTCCTGTCCTTCCTTTTCCTTTCCTGTCCTTACCCTTCCATTAATTATCCTTCTAAAATCTCTTCTCCCATTCTTTTCCTTTTCAGTGCCGTTTCACCCCTTTCCCTAACGTATCTTCTTCCATTGCCTTTCTGAAATCGGCTTCGTTTGGTTTTTCTTTCTCTTGCACGTTGGTTCCTTTGTTTCCGTTTGCGATCTTTGGTTATGGGTGATTCGATTTTTCTGTTTGCGCTCTTTTGGCCGTCAGTGGTTTGGCTTTTCTTAGATCCGTTCTTTTATCAGTTGTATTTGTATGTTTGGTGTAATACCCTAGATCAATTTAATCTTTACGAATTATCAATGATGCCATTGAAAGGCAATTTAAACGATTACTGAGATAATGAGACTAAAAAAAAGAGCTTAAGCATGCTCGGTTAAACGTACTCAAGAATTTTCTTTTACTGTGATATTATAGTACTTATGTACTCATAAAAATGTTATGAACATGATTAATAAAATAAGTTTAATAAACTGCATCGATATCAGTTACAAATGTATACTGTAAAAAGGGGTAAAACAGTCATTTCACAAAAAATTGTCGAAATGGCAAGTTAACTATACATAAATATGTGAAGGAAAGTGTGAGGTCCAACCATGTGAAATTATGGCTGGCCCAAAGTGGATAGAAAAGGAAAAAATTATGCTTGAAATTATAAGGAAATAATAAGTTAGAGAAATTAATGAAAGTGGATCCCACAAATTGTAATAGTCAAATTTACTACATAAATAAGGAAAGTTCATGGAATTTTTCTATCATAAAAAATATGGTCATATTTATCCATATATAAATAAATATTATAAATTCAAAATTGGGCTAAAAATGCTAACCATTTGATTATCCATGGTAAATCTCCACTATCCATTTAACTTAAACTTATCCAAATTGTTTTAAAATTGCCTTAAGTCCATCACTTGTCATAAAAAAAGAAACTTCTAGCCTATTTGCTCAAAGATGGCTGGCTCCCCCATGATGTTTATCACCAATTCAAGAAACTTCAAGGTAAATGCTAATACTTGTCTCCAAATTTCATTTTAAGGATGGATAATTAGATGTTGCATGTTAAAGTTTTAAACAATTCCTTCTTCTCCTTCTTTTTCCATATTCGGCCCATACAAAATTTATTGGGGAAAATTTATTATTTGTATTTCTTAATGTTTATAGGTGTATTATGAAGCTAATTGAAAGGATTGATGAGTTAATTGAGTTTAAATTGCAAGATAGAGCTTAAATTGATTATTGAACTTGAATTGGGAAACCTAGGTTTTGAATTGAGTAGAATCTTGGGATACCCATAATGTCTACTTAGAAGAAGAATTTGGAAGAGTGTTAAACATAAACGTTGTATAATTTTACCTTAAATATAAGCCCATAATAGAGTTTTGTGAAATTCTTTAAGAGTAATGAGATATATCTCTTATAAGTGAACTGACTCGGATTTGGGGGTTTCTGAATAAACCCGAACTGTTTGAACCCATAGAGGATCTTATGAATAGAATTTGGAGATAGACAAAACATTAAAGTTGTAGTTAAATGTCTCAAGTATACTCCTGTAAAAAGACTTTTAGATATTTAGTGTATACAAAGAGAAATCACACTAAAACTAAAATTGGCACTGTTCATAGATTGAATGGGCAGTCTGAAATAGAGTAACCCCAAAGATGAGTTTAGAGACTTAATTAAACCAAGTATAAAACATGAAAAATGACAATTAATATGTTTATAAGATCTGTGTAAAATGAAACTTAAAGTTTACTTGTATATTTTGAGATATGATCTAGTGAAGATGATAAGGTATAAAGATTCTAGCAATCCAGCATCATTGACAAACTTGGGAATATATCTCCTTAATTGAGGATGATAAGGGTAGAATTAATAAAAATTGTAAACTATTAAAATGATCATTGATATGTGTAGAATTAATCCACAAAAGGACTTGATAAAATTTCAAGTATAGTATGAGAAATAGAGCTTGCTCTATAACTGACTCTGTATTTGAATTCAAATTATAAACTGAATTAGAGTATCTTGTTTGAGGACTTTAAAGTTATAATTAAGCTAAAATCAAAACATAATAATTGTTCCTTAATGTATCTAGTATCTCCCAGTAAAACAAAATTACAATTGAAATATAAATCTTGAGTTATATTCAAAACAGTATGACAGGGTCAGTCTGCCTTGTAACAGAAACATAATTGAATTGTAATAGTCACTAAGATTTCTATGGAATGAATTCTAAGTTTAAATTTGGATATATTGTAAATATATATGTCTAGTTTATAATACAAAAAGAATCAACTCATTTGGATTTATAAATCATTAGAAATGGCAGAAACAAGGTAGTAAAGTCTAGTGACATAACTAGACAATGAGTAAAAGTGTAATGCTTCAAAGTTAACAATTGCAACTAATGAATTCTATAAATATGTAAGCAATGAATAATGAGTAATGAGAATGATAGATATTTAATTGAATGAGATTATTCAATATGAATTCAAATCAAGAATTTATTGAAATACTATAAAGCAAATTATATGAATCAAAAGTGTTCTTTTAGGCCATTCGGCCAGTATTTGAAAATTGAATAGAAACATATTTCAAATTGTTATATGTGAATATGTATATGCTAATGAGTATATTGACTTGCATCGATATTAAATAATAGTATTAGAGTTAGAATTAGAATAGTCAAATTGATAAAGTATTTAATACTCTTTGATTATATGGTATAAATGATATGGTTTGATGTAGAACCTAAAGGAGAAAGATAAGAAAGGTGTTCAAGAGATTAAGGAGCATCACTACAAATTGTATTAAGAGCTTGTATTAGGAGCTAAGGAAGTTAAGGTGTATACTTTGAAAACCTCATATTTCTTTAATGAAACAAATGTTTGAGAAATTCCTTTCAATGAGGCCTTTGGCCTATTTACTGTTATTTGCCCTTTATTGAGGCCTTCGGCCTACTTACTACTATTAGACTACTTGTATTAAAATTGTGCTCAAATTGAATATTGTAAAAGAGTTTACCTTATACATATCAATCTTTTCCTTGAAATAAATCAATTCTTGAACTAATGTCTCTCCTTTGAAACCTCAGTATATCCTAATTGATAAACCATTCTCACAACTATATTCCTTTAAGGAACCAATTGATCTATATATAAAAATTTCATTATTCCTACACTTGACCATGTTTCATTGAATCTTATATGATTCGTTATTGTATACTATTGATTCATAATATTGAAAAACTTGCATACTTGATCCAAAATGATCATATTGCATAATTGAAAGCAGAAATCCCCATCTGATGTGGGGTAACACATCAGTCATGTGCACATGGTCCAAAAGCCTACGGATAGGGTGAACGTATCTACCTCAGCTAGGAGGGCTGGTCCTAGTTGTGAGACTTGATAAGTCTTATGCTCTGTATTACTGTTTATGAGTGAGCAAGGTATTAGCCGCCACTCCAGTTACTGATATGAGGGTGAGCAAGGCATTAGCCGCCACTTCAGTTATTTACAAGTGGGAGGCACACCTCTTCCAAAAATTTTGATTGCTGCTAAAATGAAATTACTAAACCCCAACTGTTATTGACTACTGGAAAATTGTTTCTTCTACACTGTTACATTGGAACCTTGATATTAAATCCCAATTGTTATTGACCAGTGAAAAATTGTTTCTTTTACACTGTTTTATATTTATTGTAAAGTACTCACTGAGCTTCTATCACACACCCATAGTATTTTGTTTCAGATCCAGTAGCAGACTCAACAAGTGGATCTCTAGTATCTATCTTCACTTGGGATTATTTCACTGAATGTAAGATGATTATAATTTAATGCTTTGGGTCAGATCAATTAAAGCTCCATGGATTAATATGGTTTTCATATTGTAATAATTAGATAAGTTGAATACTTTATATGAGACAGAAATTGTAATATGATATGTTATAATGGATTATAAGAATTAATATTTGATACAGTAATATGAGATTGATGAGGAATAATATCATTAAATGAATAGTATGCTATGGATAAGTATATGAGATATTTGATACTGATTATACAGGTTGAGAATCCTAGTATCTTGATTAATGTGTATTAAGTGTATTGTAATATGGAATGAAGGGTTCTACGGGTTGTTGGTACCTTTATGGTTATCCATACCCTAGGATCATCATATCGCTTAAAGTGGGATGTGACATTTGGTCAGATGGATTTTCATTTGTGAGTTGTAGTTTGGAGTCTCATTGAAGGTCTTTGCCTCTCTGTACGCTGGGATTCTTTGGTTTTTAATTTGGGATTTTTTGTACCCTTTTGTCCCTTTTTTTTTTAATTTTTTTTAATTTCTTGGTTCATAGTGCTTTGAATAGAGATTTATGGATAAGGTTTTATTTTGTTTTTTAACTTCTTTGTATTTTGTTTTTATTATTCTTATTTATAGCTGGCTGATTCTCTTTTTTTTCTTCTTTTAATTTTTTATTTATAGCATTCCAGATACAATTTTAAGGTAAGTTCTTTGTCCTTTTATTTTTTTAAATTTATTTAAAAGCTGGGAATTACAGCCTGTTTAGATGGAGTGTAGGGAAGGGTATTTAATGGAAGGGTAAGGAAAGGTAAGGATAGGAAGGGAAGGAGAATGAAGGGGAAGTGTAGATGTTAACTTTTCCCTTGTTTGGGAGAGGAGTGAAAGAGGAGGAGTAATTAAAGGAAGGTAAGTCCAGCTACCCCTCTTTACTCTCCAATTTAAGGTGTAGGAAAACTTGAATATTGAAGTGTAGGGAACGGTAAGACTTACCCTTCCTTACACTTCTAAAAAATTTGATCCATTCTTTCTAAACAAGGATACAAGAGTACCCTTCCATTACTTATCCTCCCTTCTCATTCCTTACACTCCATCCAAACATGCTGTTAGAGAGTAGCAGATCTGCTATGATGGTGGCTGTAACATTCATGGGTTTTTGTAAAGTTGGCGGACATCTTTCAGGTGAACATCTTTCCCATGAGTTCACCTTTGTAATTTAACAGAACATTATATTTAATCCATTTTAGCTTCAAAATCATTTTCAACTAACTATATATAAATATATAGAGTTTGTGTTTGATTTTAGATCCTTCAAATGGAAACTCTGCCTGTAAAGGAGCTGTTGAAGTAGGGCAAGCTCACCTTAAGCAAGAGATGTCTAAGGTTAAAGTTACTACTGATCCAAAATCGGAGCAGCAATTTCAGCAATGCTAACAGTCTCACCAGTGGTCTTATTGTATTTCGCTTTGGAGGACTGGGCCTAGGAGAGGAGGAGGTAGTGGTATTGTGTATGGCTTCGAAACTATTGCAGCTTGGAAGAAAGTTTCGACATCGTTTAGATGCCTTTGCAAAGAGAAAGTCGGAGTACAAGTACTAGGAGTACTAATACCGGTAATGCCGGTAAAGGAGTAAACTGCTGACCATCGACTGTGAAGTTTATTGATAGACAATATTTGAATGTATTGCAGTCTATGGATCAATCTGTGCATATTTTTGATCTTACTAGCCGTATAAATTATTTGTGAGTTTTGGATTTATATAATTTTTTTATTTGTAGTTTGTTTGAGGATTGTTGAATTCAATTATTGTTTTGCAATTGAATATGCATTTTTTTTATTGCAATTTATGGTTTGCCTGCCTTGGTTTATTACGAAGAGTTTGCTTTTCTTGCTAGTAATTTCCCAAAGAGCTTAATATGAAGCATTATATAGATAAATTTGGTATTTAAGAGACGCATTTTGGTGTCCTTTCCATTTTCCAGCTGAATTATTTATTTTTATAGATTCTTGATCAATTTATCTTACTGAAATAAAAAGAAGGGAAGAGTCTTAGGATATATTGCTTTTTATGCCTTTTTTTGTTAAAAAAAAATTAAATTGCTAATTTTCTTTGTTGTTAATGGTTTAGAAATTGAAAGCACCAAGAAATTCAATCCATCATCAATCCAATGGCCGAACCAAACATCTCAAACAGGCCACGTAAATTTAGTGTTTCATTTTTTTTTCTTCTATTAATTTGTTAAAATTTATGGGCTATTTTTCTTCTTAATATTTTTTAACTATTTGTGCTAGTCGTGGTGTTGATGGTAGACTGTTGCGATGAAATTTATAATGAAGCATTGTAAAACTATAAAAGTGAGAAAGATATTCATGATTTGAGATAAAAATTTGAGGTAATCATATTTTTGTTTTTGTTTTTTAGTTATTATATATATTACTTAGTAATTGAGTTTGGTTGATTTTGGATTTGATGATTGTTGCGAGTAATTTTGCGAATGACAACGGCAATGGAATCGCGGTGGCCGATAATCGTTTAATTTTATTTTGTATAGATTCAGGAGATGCACTGTAATACCCAAGATTTCCGTAACCTATTAGAGTTATGAAAATGATATAAAATATAAATTTTATATAGAAATGATAATGGGAATGAAACAAGACTTTTGTATGTAATGTATGTTAAATATATTGTTTGAGTATTTTGTTATGTGTATGTATTTTCATATGTTGAATTAAATTGAAAAGAGAAATATAACAAATTTTAAGGGTATATAATGATATGGAAAGGTAAAAATTAAAATGCTAAATGAAAGAAACGAAAGAAAGTTTCGAAAAAATTTTACGATCGGAAATATGCTCGGGTGGGCTTGTAAATGGGCTTTTAGATTTCAAAGCCCAAAACCCAACTATGGCCGGCCCACTAATGCCTCAAATTTATAGAATTTAACTTTATTAAGATTAAGAAATCTTAATTAGGAGTTAGATAGTGGAAAAGTTGGAGTTGGCTAAGATTTTGCTTACAAAACACCAAAATTGACTAAAAGTCAATTACTTGAACCAATTGAACTCTTACTTTCTCTACAATAAGGATCAAGTTCATTTTTATTTTATTTACACCATCATCACACATGCATAGTCACCATCCACCTAAGGGAGATCATGGCCATCTATCTTGATTAAATCTTGACTATTTATTTTGATTAAATCATAGCCATTTGATTAATAAGATTAAGATCACCACCATTCAAGTCAAT
>CATKHJ010065157.1:0-27677 GCA_949750685.1 Vernicia montana
CTCGATATGATTCACCCGGTACTTGGTAGTAGCATCAGAGATCTTCCCTTCAGCCTCTCAACTCAGACCAAGGCAGGCAGGCGACTGTGAGGTGGAGAAGTAAAGAAGTAAGTAGGCAGCGACCTTTGAATCCGATCAAGATCCCATCGTTTGTCGACAATAACATCACTAAGAAGAAAGCGCATAAACTCATTTCTTCGCAAATGGCACCATAGCCAACGCAACGCTCTATACTATATAAAAGAATTCTTTCTTTCTGGAAGCGACCGACCAAGAAATAAGAAATGCAAAAAGAGAAAGGGAATGGTTAGTGAATCCGAACATGAGTGGGATCGAGGAAGATAGGGCGTCTGGCTTCGAGGTTATGCAGCTAGAATTGGCGTTGCTACAAACTTGACTGCTGAACTCTGGGCTTGGGCTGTCCGTACTGGTCTCCGGATTGCCTCGTAAATAAGGCACTAAGGCTAAGCTTTAGGCAGCTCACACCGAAAAAGTGTCTTCGTACTCTAAAGCAAGCCCGGAAGATTCCCACGCTTCTATACGTGGACTAGACTAGGCAAGGCGTTCCGGAAGGAAGAACTACCGCATATAGCAGATCCAGCTCTGCGTCTAGCAGACCAGTAAGTGTGAAGAAGAGTCATGCGAGGACTAATCCCAACTTCTAATCACCGCTTCCCCTCGTCTGATCTTCCTGCTATACTTTATAACATCTGAAGACGATGACGCGCATCTGCCTTTTTAATATTCCGCTTTTAAAAGATCTCTCCCCTTCACTCTCTACCTCACTTACTATATAACTCACCAACTGGTTCCTTCTCTCAACTCAGAGGAAGCCTCCATTTATAGGCAAACCCCCAAGGAAAAATCTGAACTAGCCAGCTAAGAGATGCAAATTCTAGAATTCTCTTTGCCTCTCTTTACACGTGGATGCTACAACAACCACTAGATGCTTATCCAAAAGGAATCAAAGCATCTTTACAAAAAGAAGTCAAAGTTTTTCCTTTGACTTTATTTTATTCCGGGGAATCTCCAGCTTTTATTATTCCTTAACACACACATGCTTCTTTGGATGCTTTGTTAAGAGCTTGTCATGTCGGATACGCCATAGAAAATAGCTACCACCGGCTGGCCCTTCCATTTTCCAGAAATTTTTCCATGAGGCACTTTCAGCTGGTTCTACCATATTCTCATTGAGCAAGTGGCAGGCGGATTTGATAGTGAACTCTCCCTTCGGATTGGATTTCCAGACTTGGATGTCTTGAGTGATAGTGGAAAAAGAGAATAGGCTATTAACTTTTCTAGGACTTGGACTGGCTAATTCTAAGACAAACGAGACAAATCCCAATCTCCTATGTTGGTCCAGTAACTCCTTTTTAGGTTATGCTCTTCGTCCTCGGGGATCTCCCGCACTGCATAATTAATAAGGGGCTCATCCAACAACCAAGCATCAGTCCAGAATTTGGCTCGTGCCCCATTGCCAATTCGCCATCGAGGGTCCTCTCGTATCGTAATAGTCTAGTTCCCTTATGGATGCTCCTCCAAGCGTAAGAAGCACCAGGCTTAACATTCTCAGATTTCTCATTCTCTTCTCCTGCTCGCTGGGTGTGAAATAGGAGGCTTGGAAGGGAGGTGGGATCGGCCCCCCGAAATCCCGTTTGTCACAATCGACCTGGTCCCTCATAAGAACATGCTCCCCCGCTAAATGAAGAAGCAGAGCGGGAAGCCGCCTTCCGAAGAGAATTAGAGAGGCTGGAACTCTCTTATAAGAATGCCCTAATTAAACAGAGATCTATTCTAAACGAGGTGACGAATATTATAAACGAAAACGGGATTCTTTTAGAGGAGAGAGAGGATATTGGAAGAGGACTTGATATCTATTTAACGGAGCTTATGCAGAAGGACCCTCATTACCATAACAAAGCGGATGTCTTTGTAGCTGAATAAAGACGTTTCTCTCCACCCCACACGGATAGAAGTAGATAAACAAACGGGAATTCATTCTAACTCCCACATGATGAAAAAAAGTCAAAGGTCTCGAGAAGAAAATGATCCTATTTGACCACTGTACATTGCTAACATCAGGAAATAGAATAATCGGGAATTCCGAGTAACTGGCCGAGCCGCTAAAGTAGCTAAAGTGGTGATAAATCCCGTCAGTCAAATAGGTCCTAAGGAAAGTCCATCTATTCCCAATCTCCAGTAAAAAGAAATTGATCCATTTATATTTAAAATCCTCTGCCAGCTCAGCTGGCTTAATGGATCGTCCAATTGGAAATGATAACAGAATGCATAGGTCGTTAGAAGGAGTTCTAAGACACATAGAGAGGTAGGAATAAAGAGTCTGGGATTTAAATTGACAGAAGATAAGAATCCGAATCGGTACATTGGCTGAATTCAAAGAGTAGAAATCCCATACTGAACAGGCTTTTTAAGTTGCTTACTCGTTAGAGTTTGGAAAGAATACTCATTTTTCAGTCACAGCTACCTAAGCAACAACCTATCTCGACCCATTGGCATTGGATGGCATGAATGCCGGACTGTTTTCTATGGAATAGAGAACCCCTACTACTGAAGAAGTGGTAAGAGCAGTCAAAGAGACTTCCGAAATAAGAGTAATATAAGGATCGTTTATATATCTCTTGTCAAAAGACTGACAGTTCTTCGTGACATCGCCTTTCATTAAAAACAATAACAATAACGACTCTTTCCGAATCCTGGTCGTTCACGTGTAAACTTGAGTGACTTGAAGTCTAAGACATTCTTTTAGAATCCTATGTAGCTGGACACTTTGGCTGTGACGGATAGAGCGCCAGAAGATGATTCAATAGCAAAGCAACTGGGGGGTAACCTTTACCTTGATAGAAGAGCTTCTTGACTGCGATTACGCCTTCTCTTCTTCCTTTATAGAAAGAAAAAAATCAATAAAGGAAATGTCTCGGCAAGTTCCACCCAAACTGACTCTTAGCGATAACAAAAGCAATTCGAACTTTGTTTTCAAGGAGCTAGGCAGCCCAAAAGGAACTTCACTTTTGGTTCCGTCCGCGCTCCGGGAAGAGCAGATACTGAAAAAAGGCAAATTAGAGAATACCCTAAAAGGCAAATTGGATAGAATCGTGTTTCTTGAGCCCAGAGAAGAAATAGGAAGTCCGCCGGTGGCACCTTTAAGATGCCTGCCAACCCCATTAGGGGCTTTGACTTTTGCTTGTTATTCTCCTTTCTTTCTAATAATAGAAGAGCTAATCGGGAACGAAGTCAGACATTCTCGGGCAGTACCCATTTGCAAGTAATACGGATAAGACCTCTTTCCACCCGAGAAGACCCTTCCCCGGAGAGTACTCATTTGAAAAGAAGGCCCGTAGCTGGATAGTCTCACTAGGCACTAAAGTAGAGGAGCGGCGCGGGGATTCTTTAATGAGCTTTCTGCTGTAGATGATCAAACTTCTGCCACTGAGTCAGTATCTGGTACCATCCCTTTAGTAGTAGATACTCAAACTGCTTTGACTTCATCAGATGCTGAACCACTTTCTGTTGCTCAATTATCCGCTATTGCTTAATTGCCCGCTGCGGATGAGAGCGTGACGCCATGTTCCGCGCTCAGATCAAAAATCAAAAAACAAGGGCAAGATAGACAAACCGAGTAAAAGCCCAGCAGCTCATAGCTCATACTCGAGAGCCTTTGACCATGCAGCCCCCAGCAACAGTACGTTTCCTCTGCTTCTGCTGGGAAAGACAGTTTCGAGTTTTTTGTTGATCAGGCGACACCCGTACCGGATTTTAACTGGGGAAAATGGAGAAGGTTACCCATTTAACGTTGCCCAGGGGTGGCTAACGGGTCACGCAAAGCCGATGACCGGTCGTCGGGTGGCTAGTCCGAGTAACAGAGACTGATCAGATCCCTGAGAGACCCGCTCTTTCATCATACCCACTAGTAAGCGCATTGGACGCTCCTTCATACAGGGACAGAGCGGCGAGTGATGGGCACTCATCATACGAAAGCAGTCATGCAGATAGGAACGGTCAAACAAGGACTCTGACTAAGTAAAGAGATTCGGGATCTAATCCGCCTCCCCGGGCATCCCTAACTATCCGACAGGTGTTAGCCCAGTGTACCATCCACACACCTCTTACCACACCACAGTTGAATGCCCGATTCCTACAAACAAAGAGCCAAACCAATTTCGCTTCTTCATGTGATTGTTTCCTAGGGATTTTTGGATAAATGCAAGACCTCTCTCACAGCTGAGAACAGGGGATTATAAGATAAGAAAGCAGATAGAGCAGCTCCTTTTATTCCGTTCCGATTTGGCCTTAAGCCTTTAAAACCAGTCTACCAGCTATCTATCTGACTCTAAGCGAAATTCCTAGCTTATCCTTTGATTCGGTGATTTTCCTCGAACTCAGAGAGATGAGCCTAACAGTGCCCCAAGCCAAAATAGAGAGAGGATAAGAATGCAACTATCTAATCGGAATCAGGAAAGCAAGGTGGAAGAGCTGAGTGGTAAGACTCGTTTACTACATAATAGAAAAAAAGGGGTCTAAAAGCAGCCATTAGATATAAAATTCTCCACCTTGAACTTCTATTCCATGTCTCTTGATCTTAGATACTATATTTGACGATCTATCTCTATTAGACAATCGCTGGACTTGCCCATCACGGCATGAGAGGAGTTACCCCCTGTTTGATTGATAACCGCATCTCCTGTCTATCATTGAAGAAGGGAAGGAAAAGAAGAGAGAAAGACTAGGACTTTCTTTGCGAGAACATGAACCCTGGTTCCCCTCTGTCACATGTCAGATCAATGACGTAGAACAGAAAAAATGCATAGTTTTCTGATAGATCCCCGGATCTCACCCTCACCTCTGCAAGCAAGAAAGAATCAAGGGTAGCTTTCACGCCACTCAACTTTCAGGATCGAGCCAGAGAAAGGAGAAAAAAGAGCTTTCTTTCAAGCAGTTAGCTGGAGGTAGTGGGAAAACAAAGACCAAGGAAAAAAGTCAACGACGGGTTGAAGAACTTAGTTGAAAGACTCTGTCTGGGGCTAATCGCGAAGGACCGTGCTAGCCGAGCTAGCCCAAAGGCGGATTCTGCTTCTGCTTGAGCTACCTGAGTTGACGGCAGAAGAAGCAATCGGGAGGGAAGAGTCCAAGCTATTCATACTAGCTTTCGCTTTGAGCAAGAGAATCTTCCTTTCCACCCAGTCAATCATTGTGATTGAACTGTGAAAAAGAAAGATAGAAAGCTCGGAAAATATCCTATATAAAGGTTGGTAACAATCCCTATCCTCTCTTGTACCATTCCTGCTAACTCTCGCTTTGACAAAAAAAGATTTTAAAAGAGAGTCTCAAAGGCTTCCCGGGTTGGTTGATTTGATGTCAGAATAGAGTCAGCAAGGGTAGAAAGAATCAATGATAGACGGACCCGCTTTCAAGCCATACCTCATAGGTAGCCATCCATGAAGGCATGAATGGAAGACTCAAGGGAAGACTCCTAGCTCCCTCCTACCACTTAAGTATCTGTTCCTTAGCGGGCGCTTCATACTCATGGCACTGCTACTGCGAAAGCCCCTACTGCTGAGTCCTCGCTTGCCTCTGACTCTGATCCCTCTGATTCGGGTTCTTCAACCGCCGATGATGCTTACTGTCCTCGTAGCCCACTAAAGCTAGGAACAACCGAGGCTTACCTAATGAGTTCACCCTTTTTTTCTGGGTATTGACCCCTCTCTTCTTCAAAGATTGTTCCATTGGTAGATTCCGTTGAAGAAAGAAATGAATTCATCCTCTTTTGGGAAAATGTAGAATAATAGATTTCCGCTCACCTCGTGTACCTATCTATTCCTCTTCCTCGAGCCGAGTAAGGTCTTGAAGAGCCTAGGCTAGTCCTCTCCTCTACCGGCGTTGACTCTCTCTTTCCTGTTCGTCTGAGATCCCGCTCGTTCCCGTCCTTCGCTTCAGGGCCTGTCCCTCGAGTACTCCATATCCGCTTACTTCACTGCCTTCCCGCTACCAGAAGACCCCCTCTTCCTCTTACTAAGCTTTTGGCACTAAGGAAACAGGACCCACAGCCGATTCGTACCCTATTCCTAAGGCTATAGCGGAATCCCCGACTACTGAATTACCTGATGAGATAGCTTGAACAGCGGAAATCTCCGATTGAAGCTGAATCTCCTCTCCTGGGCCTAGCCCTCTTTCTTGAAGAACCTAGCCGGGAATGAACTTCCTTTTCATAGCTCGGAATGAATTTCCGTATCATCTTTCCTACGCTCGGGAAGTGCGAGATTCACTATCCTTTCTTCCGTTAAGGAAGATGCCTTCATCAATCCAATCAAAGGGGCAAGAAAAGGTAGGTTCTTCCTCCCATGCTACACAAGCCTTTCAACCTATACTATATATCTCTCCTTTACCACAAGTGTAGGGATCCCCTTACTTATATTCTTCCTGACAAAGCTGCCCTTACCGATCGGGTCTCAAAAAAGATAACCGCTTGGAGCAGATAGAACTGACGATTGGATTGGGAAGGTCACTGAGCCTACACGAGATGGACACGCTACCTTCATGATCCTATCTCGATTTCTTGCCATTCTTAGATCTTCGAGCTTGCCGGCTGCCAGCTATCCTAACTGAACTGGCGCTATTGAACTGGGTGAATAGGCTCTTTTCACCCCTTATACGATACGCTATTTCCTTTTGATGTGTTAAACCCGGTGCTAAATCCTATCTATCTTTCTTCGCCACTGCGGGACCCTCAGTCGCATCTAGCTTTCGGTGATCTTATTGCGCTTGCCTTTATATATAGGTCTGACCCCGAT
Source organism: Vernicia montana (assembly GCA_949750685.1). Classification (NCBI taxonomy): domain Eukaryota; kingdom Viridiplantae; phylum Streptophyta; class Magnoliopsida; order Malpighiales; family Euphorbiaceae; genus Vernicia; species Vernicia montana. The sequence continues at coordinate 6,807 of CATKHJ010065157.1, forward strand.
CCTTGGTGTCACATCAGCGGAATACTCTTATAGAGGGAAAGTGCCCCTCACGAGCAAGAGAAGCTCGAAACGGGGTGGTAATGATTTCTTTTTTGACTCTGTTAGATTTTTCTTTAAAGCCCAGCTGAGTCTTAATTCTCATTTGTTGTTTCCTTTCAGACCGATCTTTCTGTTCGAGATCCAGAACTCGTAACTAGCGCTCAGACAAGGCTCAGACAAGGTGCGGAAAGAGGGCTTTGGCTTTTTACAGCTCATCTCTACAATAACAACCTTATCAAACTCTTTTTCTCAGGAGTAGCTGTGCTAGGTGTTGAAGGCTAGGTCGAAGGATATCATGGCGGGTATTCAAGGTTGGCTGTCCCATTTCATTGGTTTCGTTGGACCCAAGTCAACTCCTTTCTTCCTTAGAGCCCGATTCCCTCCTTCATGGAAAAGAGTCATAGGAATTTGACACAAAAGAAACTGTCAAAGCCAATTAACGGCTATCACATTAAAAAGCAAGTTACATAGAATTAGCAGCTTTCCCATCTCCGAGCTCTTCCTCTTCTTAGTCGTCGTCTGACCGGCAGATTGATTCTGCTACTTCTTTTCCGACCCTTCTTCTAATTCTATTTGTACTATATTCTATAGTAAAAGATGGTCGTATGTTTCGGGCTGCTGAGGAGATGCTCAGGACTGAAGGGAAATCCCTGGACCAAGCGAAAGGTCCTATGTATGATCAAACCAAATATGGTCCAACGACCAGTTCAACAGCAAAAGCTCGAGCCAGCCTTGCGACGCCTAACCTATCCAGCTGAAGATGGTTTTGGTCGTGGCCATGGAGGCCAGAATAGAGGTTCTTTCTTCTTATCCGATTTTAGCATCCTTTTTTCGTACTTGACTTGTGAATCGAGATTTTAAGGAATTGCTCTGCCCAGAAGATGGAATCTTTACGGCTCTAGTGACAACATCAGAAAGAAAGAAAGGCGGGAAGTCACCTAAGCAAGTGCCAAGGCCAAGAGCGTCAGAACTCTTATGCCCAGAATCTTTAGCAAACGAACTCGTAACTCCAGAATTGCGTATGTGGGGAGCCCTTTTGTGGCTTGTCTCCCGTGTTAATGAATAGTAATCATCTGACTACTTAGTATTGGTACGCTTGCTTGCTTTAGCGATGGCTGGCTATGTTGATTTCACCATAATCTCTTCGAGGTATTATACTAACCGAGACTTCACTTCTAGCCTTGTTGGGAGTATCGCCCTAGCTAAGAGCTAAATAAGTAGTAGGGAATTCAGCATCAAGAAAGACGGGAAGTCGCCTTTAATGGCTTTATATAGGAAGGGAAAAATGAAATCAATTAAACTCCTTCGCTACTACGATGGAGCCGAGGATGGGTTCCAAACCTGGGTGGCACTATATAACTACCTCTTGCACGAGTAAGAAAGTTGAGCGAGAAAGCTAGCCCAGTAGAGCTCAGAGAAAGGTAGCGAAGTAATATTCTATTTTTCAAGCAAAATAGAACCTTTCAACGAGATAGTGCATTATCAATAGTGCATTCTCAGGGATAAGAAAGAAAAATGAAATAAAGATGGACCAAGCTACTTATCTTGGGATGAGAGAAAGGGGGGGGGCGAAAGAGCCTTAGCCTTCCTGCTTTCGAGCTTACAGCTTTCGCTAAAGCCCTTGGCTGACAGCAGGAATGGCAGGTATCTAAGGAATGTATAGCATACAAACTGATCCATATGGATGAGCTATCTAATTCTAATATTCACTATCTAGGAACTCCCCCTGAAAAGGATGAAATCCAGCTCCAGTACGGCTACCTTGAATCCTTCGCTTCTTGGGTATTTTGGTGTTTCACTCAGACGTAACTCCGATGTGGATCTCCACAATCAACCCTTTCCTTTAAGGCCAACCCGGTCCCAAGTCACATCCCTGCGTACAAAGAGATACCGAATTAGCGAAGTTAGGAGATGAATCACAAGTTCCGGTCCGAGAAACCTGTAAACTTTAGTATTAACCATCCACCTTTTCAAATATAGTAAGTAAAGACGGAAAGCGAGCAAGCCTACCAATACTAAGTAAGTAATATGATTAATATTGATTATCAAAGCGGGCAAACCCATCTTTAGCTGCGGGTTCTTTTTCTTTGTTTGAACCAAGCCCATCCCTAGAGAGAAAACCTTCTCTCTCCTCTCCCCGTTCTCTTTGCTCTTCTGATGTAACGAATCATCCTCTTAGCCGCCTTGATGTGAGGCTGAAGTCAGCAAAGACTATGAAACTGAGAGTGTTGTATGGACTCTTGCAAGTTTAGCACAAGCAAGCGATTTTCCCTCAAAGAGGGCACCAGGTATACCCTATAGTTAATTAACTACGAAACTCATCGCGCGCTAAGTTTGAAAAGAGTTCATTCCCTTAATAGAAAGAGGCACAAGCCTCACACCGGGTTCTAGCCTCTTCACTCGTTTCTTAGAACACATCCAGGCTGAGGGTCTCGATTAGTCTTATTTAGTTCCATGAGCGGTGTACGATAGGCTCCCGGATGTTGTTGCGCATGCAAGTGAAGGTCAGGGACCACCTTTTTAATGCCGTGGAGCGGGGTGCAATTGATGTTCCTTGAACGCGTGAACTTTACCTTGATGGGTATGGTTATTGACTGGGTAATCCTGATGATTCTTCTTGACCAGGTGGTAGTTAAAAGAAGATCGCTTCTGAACAGGTGGTCTGTGATAATAAGGGAATTGCTCCTGCGCCTGCCGTGGCTACTAAATCTGCAGCTGCGTCCGCTACTAAGGGCTCTGGGTTTCCAACTGAAATGGGATCCGTATATGGAACGTCTACAGAGACTGGAAGGGATGCCGTGTACTATGGAACAGGATCCGCGCCTGTCCAGGTCGAGATCCAAAGCCATTACCTATAGGGGGCCCATTCCTTTTCCATATCCAGTTGGAGTTCGAGCAGCAGGAGGAAAGGCAGAGTGGCTCTCCGGCAAAAGTACAACTACTATAAGCTCCCCTTTTCCTCGCTAATCTGGCTCTTATCCTTACATAGAACTAAGGCGATAAAAGTCCCTTTCTTCCACTCCTGCGGCATGAACACGCTCCAACTTTCATTTCAAGTAGACAAGGGCAATGGAATGGTATCACTAAAAAGAAGAAAGTAGGGTAGACAAAGTCTCCGGTTTAGGCTTATGCTTTGTCAGCGAACAAGATCGATTTCTTTGTTTATGTCGTAAAAAAGAAAGCGTCTTTTTGAGACCTTTTCTGATTGAACATACGACGAAGCAAAGGTTGGAAAGGTATTATTCAAATAACATCTTGAAAAGGCGAACCCTAGTCCCGCAAGCTGCTATTCCGACATAAGGTTAGAGCACCAACTCTTATTCTTCCTTTCATTACGAAAGAAAATCTCTCGTGGCATTTGACACTGTTATTGATTCTTCTCATGAAGACATGGCATTCATTCGATGAAGCAGATTCTATGGTATATTCTCCTACTTTTTAGTACTCTTACTCCTGCTAATGCTGCAGGAAATCCGCTCTCTTTACCAGCTTACTCTCGAAGAATAAGAGGGGATAGATTATTCTATCTCTTTTCTTTCATATAGGCGTAAAGGCAAAGGCGCGGATTCGACTATTATACCGAGCTTGGCATCTAGATCGATTCCCAACAGTGCTAAGCTAGTAGCCTTTGTGCAATCAGCCCTGCTTGTCTTCACCCTAAAAGCCTCTTCTCGAAAGGCAGCTCCTGAGACTAGTGCAATTCGGTAATCAGCTAAAGGCTAATAAAGGCTCTTAAGAGACCTTGCTTATAGTTATAAGGCAGGGGAAAGAAAGGCAGCAGAAATCAAAGCAATGGCGAAAGACTGGCTTTGAGGACTAGCTGGAGGGTAAAGCTAGCTTACTGCACTCGCTTTAAGGCTTGACCTATAATCAGCTTTAGCTCGTTTGGAAGGCAACAGGTAAGAATAGCGCTTTAGGCCGTGAGCACGTTATGCCCGTTATCACTCTTATACGCGCCCTGGAGAACTCTTGGGAGGACTGAGATACATCCTATTAATGGGATTGTTAGAAATCCTAGTATACTCTTAACTAGCTATTAAGAGTCTTAGAATTGATAGGCCCTAGCCTAGCCTTTATTCTAGCCTGCCTTATACTCAATAACTGCCTTGCTTGAACTAGCTTATTCGCTGGCTTGAGATAGAACTACTTAAATACCAACAGGAGGACTGGCTGGGCTAGGAAAAAAGGATAACGTTGTTTTAGCAGGAATCCATAATGTATATCCTAAGTGGGGTACAGGATATACATCTCTAACAGGCTTGCTTGCTACTAGCTCGATAGCAGAAAAAAGGAGTGAAACTCCAACTGAAACGGGATCTCAAACCATCGGGAAAGAAAGAAATCTGGTTAAACCTACCGGAGAAGCAGAGAAGGGAGAAGGACTCAACCTTATATTTAGATTCCATCGCCAAATGTCCTTCCAATTCTTAGCCTATGAAAGGAACCTCTTCGCTCGAGAGCAAAAAGAGTTATGGAGACTAGTTTGACTGATTGAACTTTCTTATTAGACTAGGAGAATAACTAAATAAGTAAAAGAAGGAAGCAATTCGTCTATATCCTGAACACATGCACGTCGGAGTTCTATATATATATAAGGACGCTTCTCCGAAGATGGCGGAAAATCGACCGCTTCGCATAGACTGTTTTTAATCGAGAAGATGACCAGGGATTCAAAAAAAGAAAATGACTTTTTAAATAAAAGAAAGGCAAGCCTTCAATGGTTAAAGCTGCGTAGAATCCCTTTATTTTCACTCGGGGGAACCGTTTTAATTCCAAAAAGAAAAGAAGAGAGACAAACAAGGTAAGTTTCCACTTGTCTAAACAGGCACACTGAACCTTCGTTCAGTCATTCATCCAGTCTCTGGAAAGTGCTATCGAATTCTCTGTGAGGGAGGGTACCCCTTATTATAGTATATAGATCGTTTTTAGGATAGCCTATGGCTAGTTAATAGGTACTTTTCTTATTCATACTACGGTACGGTTCAGTGCGCTATCAGTCCAGCTTTGCAGTAGCAATAAAAAGGTTACCAAGCAAGCAAAGCAAAGGAGCCAAGCCAGCACACCGGGCGAGGAATCCCTTACTTGTTCGGCTGGCGGATGCAGTATAATACCATTCCTTGAGTGGATTGATAAAGATTGAATCTTTCCTTAAGCAATCCACTTTCAAGCCTGCAGTATCGAATAAGCCACCTAGGGAAGAGGCTGTGTAAGCAGCTCATGAAAGTCAGTAAAAAAGGTAAGATTTTGAGATTTGTACACTTCGGCTTGGCACCTTCCTTTGGTTCGTGCTCGCACGGGCCGTTTCTCTGCCAATCTCGAATTCGAATCTTTGCTTACCCGTGGGCCTTCCAGGATCACTTTTGGAGCTCGCAACGTTGAGTTTTATTCCCAGTTGATCCTTATTAATCCATATGAAGTTAGGTTAGCTACTTCCCTCAGTGGGGATAAGGAATTTCAGAATAGAAAACCCGAATGAAATGGGATTTTTCCTATCTAAAATAGGGCTTTGAACCAGCCTGAGAGACCATTTTTCTTTAAAGAAAGTCCCGTTTTAATGATTTACAGAAATTTGCGTTTTGTTCAATTCTTCAAATAAAATACTTCCTGCCAGGCTTTCTGTGCTAATCCGCATTGCTTTCAAGCTTTAGGAGAAATTTCTAATGGAACGAGCCTCGCGTTCGGTTCTGGTGCTCAATCTAGTAATAGTACGGGCAGGGCAGGTAAGGGCCAATTAAGAAAGACTTTGTAGGGAAACCCGAGTTCAACTAGAGTAGCGAACCTGTCAATTTGGAATTTAAGAAACCGTAGGCCCAACGACAAGTCCTCAGCAAACATAAAGACGTGAACGACCAACGGTAAGAGCGAGTGAACTAGTAAAGAACTCAAATCCGTAATGCGCTTAAGGCATTGATAATCCAAGTCTTAAGTGCGACCCACTCAATGGATCATCTCGGGCAATGTTCTAATATATGGTTCTCATTTTCGAACACAAAATTCTTTCTTTTGAAGGCAACTTGAACTATTTGACCCGTGAATCATATCAGGAATAGGCGATCTACTGAACTAGAAAATCAATACGCCCTTGTCCAAAAAGAACTCTGAACACTGTCCAAACTTATCTCCAATCGTACCTCTACGTCTTCGCTTGGCCTTACGGAGACGTTAACTTGCTTGTATCCCTTGACTTTCTTACTTAAGAAAGGGACATACTATCGATAACTGGCTTACTGCGATGAATGGCAAAACTGGGCCTTACTGTGATAACGGGTACACTGATGAAGACTATCGCGGAAAGGGTAATCGCGCTTCCTAACTGGCATTTTATATAAGAGAATAGGCTTTTGGGACAGGCAACCCTCCCTTTCTATCGGGACATACTTTGAAAGGTAGGAACTAGCTGGAAAGCGTGCTACTTCCACAAGAACTGGCTTTATTACTAGCTTGGGAGAGAGAATTATATATACTTTTTTCTTCTCAGTAGAGCATCTTCAAACCTCTTTCTTCTCTGACTTAGCCCGCGTCGTGAGGCCGGCAGTTCTCTGACAAGACGTTCTCCCTGAATCTAGGCACAAGGTAAGCAAAGAGAAGAAGAGGGTCCTGCGAGCTCTGGCTAATTCTAGGCCTGTATCGGCCTGATATGCAAGCTCACTGGCCTTCGTCCTACGCTGACGATTTAGAAGACGTCTTCTGCCACTCCTTTTCCCGGGTAGTCAAAAAAAGACGAGGGAAGACTAAGAGCTCACTCCCACCTGTAATGAAGCCCGAGGCGGGTCTTCCTCAAAGATGCTGTGCTTTCAATCACATCTTCTAGTCAGGGAAAGAGGCTGCCAGAGATCTATCTCTGTCGGTTCAACTCCGACTAGTAGGCATGTGGCGAAAGGAGAATTCGAAAATCAAGGAGATGATAATGAAAGAAAATAAAAATAGAATAAGAGAAAGTAGGCCGACTTACTGGGAAATATTCGTTGTCTTATTCGGGCTTAAGCCCTTCGTCTTCCGGCTTCGTATAATCACATGGCTGTTGAAAGGTATACCAAGTGCCTTTCGAGGGAGTGAAGAGAACCCGGTTCCTGAAGATTTAGGGCATAAACTTTATTGGTACGCACGTCGATTGATAGCTCTAGTTCGACTATACAAGCTACTGATGGACTATGATCAAAAGAAGAGATCGGATATGAATGGAAGAAGCCAATGAGAATAGATTCGGAATGTTCCAAAGAAGCGACTGATAAGGAGAGGAAAGAGAAAGACGCTCGACTGTAAGGAGCGAAGATAGCTGTACCGATAGGTGCAGGAGCGAAAAGCCGCGGATAGGTGCTGGTTTGAAGATGCTGTACTGAGGGCTAGATCGAAAGCAACTGGAAGTGATTGCATTTGAAAATAAGTTGTTAAGAAAGAAGGTCAAGTCTTAGAAGAACCTAATGGATCTAACTCTGCCAGTTGACATAGTTGAAAAGGACTGAAAGAAGGGAAAGTCTCTTCTTCTTTTTTTGACAGTAGAAGTGACTACAGGAGCAAGGACTGACTTCTTATACGAAAAGGCTAAAGCCGAGAAAGAAAGAAGGCTACGGACTCAGTCCCTAAAAGAAAGGGTGAACAGATGCTACTAAGAATCTAACAGATCCGCCAAAGCAATGTGAGAGGGATGAAGTGACTCGACCAAAGGGAGAGGTTTGGAAATGCTCGCCCGAAGGGCGAGGAAGGAATTGTAGCTCGAACGAATGTGAGAGGAGAGGGCTAACTAGAAAGATCATAATCTAGCCCAACAAGTCCCATGCCTTTCTTGGTCAACAACCAACAATACTGATTCAGTTCTCCAGGAAGTCTGGAGGGGAATCCTAATTTTTCTATTTCGAATGAAGTACTTTCTTCTTTGGCTCCTCGTGTATGTATTACGACAGAAGTTCGTTCTTATAGGTATCCTCATTTTGCTATTAGGAATGAAACTCCATTCTTTTGACAAAGAAAGACAGTATAAATGCTCTGATTTGGACGGAGAGATGGAGAATCTGCTTAAAAAACAATATGAGGACTCTCTAAATGATCATTCAAAAAAAGTACTCGAGAAACATAGAGAATACTTGGATCAACTCCTAGAAGAACAGTTCGAAGAAGATTTTAATGAGATGTTCGACAAATATCTGAATCGATATTCAGATCAAAAGAGAAAGAGAAGATATAGAAGAAAAAGATATGGTCGAAAGAAAAGGGTGAAACCAGGCTAATCAAGATGTTCCGCTAATGGAGGGATGAAGTTGCTGTACCAATAGCCTCATATCCACTAAGGGAGAAAGTCTACTTAGAAGTTGGGTAAGTAGACTTAATAGGAGAGGAACATGGGAACTCTACGTCGCTTAGTGGATATGAGGATGGCGCGGATAGAACATGCGCCCCCGGACTAAGGCCCCCCTCCCCCCTAACCGGGTAACCAAAAATCGCGATCAGAATAAAGGAACGAAGTAGCTCGACTGTAAGGAGAGGAGCGAAGATGCTGTACCAAGGTACGCAGTTACTCGACCGAGGTAGTTGACTTGCTTACTCGATAGAGTTTGGAAGTTCGCTGGGATTGTATTCATATCCCTGAGGTGTTGGTTCGAATCCAGCTCGCGATTGTGAAGATCTCGTCCCCTTAGTGAAGAAAGAGTTGAAGCTTTTTCGAACAGTCAAGCAGAAGAGTCAAGTTCCCCTCTTATGATATTTATACTTAAAAGTTAGAGGGTTTTGACTGATAATCTAATAAGGAGAACCTGCAGCTCGGGTCGGGCCTGGAAGAAGTCACGAAGATACGGGAGGAAAGATGTAAGAATGTGAAAAAGAAGAAGAAGGATAGCCTTTCTTCTCTCTAAAGTGGATAGCCGACTAGGAAGCGGAGAGCTTGACTTTAAGATAGCTCTCTAGGTTAGCTATAGGTAAAGTTCTCCCAGAGCTGACAGGCCGCTACTCCTTCAGAAACCGGAAATCCTCAAGGAAGGATAGGACACAGAATAAGGACCTAAAGTAGTTTGTCGGATGATACCGAGAACCGAAAGATGTCTATCAAAGAGCGAGAGGGACTGACTAGACCGCTGTCAACCAGCTCTGAAGGTTGCAAAGCCTTTAGAGTGCCCCTGAACGGAAGGAAGGAAAGACAGAGAGCACTTTATCCTAGCTACCGGGGAAGGGGAGAGGAGAACAGAGATAACCGCCAAACTATAGAACATCACCTCCCCAAAGACAGATTTTGGATTCTGTTTGTCCCCCCATTGGGTTCTCACCCAACTCATACATCGACCTTTGTGGCCATCTCAACCCATCATGGTCCCCTACTGAATCGAAGAGTCAGATTTTTGGGAATAATAAGAATCGAGAAGTGACGGACGGAGACCCATCTTTCCTTCCCATTGATCCCTACTTATCTGCCCCCCCTATTTCTGCCTCTTTAGTTGGAACGACTGCCTACCCTTGGCCGGTTAAAGCTATGCATTGATTCTCTCTTCTCGTATCGGGTCGGGAACGAAAGCTTTCTAATGTGGGCAGAGACTTCAGGATCGACCATAACTGAAGGATCCTCTGATTCGACATTTTCTCTCTCTGGGTGCTCTTACAATCTCAGACATTTCTTTTTCATTCACCCAGTGGGTGGATTGTCTGGGTCAGTCGATATCTCTTCATTCGGGCCTGGGGAGGGAAAGAGAATGGATCATGTTATCCATGGGTCCGGCGGAACGAACATTGATGGTCGGATCCCTCTAGCTGCATTCCTTTGTTGAGAGTAGCATGTCTAGTATTCCTGGTTTCATTTTTACTTACTTTATACGTTTGCGAGACTTCACTCCTCCGGTCATCTTTAGGAATACGTTATTGCCATCTCCGGTGCATCCATCCATAATGCCTCCCTCATCGGACTAGCTTGGCTACCCGGCTCTAGTAAGACTTGTAAGACTTCTTCCTGCGTGGAGCTAGCATGGGCCTCCCATTCGGTATCAAGACTAAGAGCCCAGTCCAGGGAACTGAAGGGGACTAATAAGACTGAATAGACCGACCCTTTTCTTTTTCCCTGTCTCCCGCACCTGTATCGGTGGCTGAACCGCAACTGCTAGTGATGGGACGGAGAAAGAACTCCTCCCCGTCATCTTTCTCTTTCTCTCCAATTAGGAGAGGCTGATAAGAAATCGTATCAGATGCTATTCCCCGCCCATCCATCGGAGAGAGGAACTGTCCTAGCTGAGCCCCTCGATTCAAGAAGAGCTCGGAGATAGGAGGAGAATACGAGGTTAGCAACGTACGAACGTTTTCTAAGCACGCCAGGGCGACCTCTAAATTATTAACAGGTAGTTTGAACTCCTAATCGACCGATAGGGAGAGGAAAAGAGCCCATTATGTCCATGCCCGTCTAAAGAAGTTGGAGGGTGCCAAAGAGTTCCTTCCATAGATAGAGATTTGCTATTTCCGCGTAGAGAGAGCGCTAAAAAAGGGCTCGTTCCTTTCTCTCCTTACTTAACTTATAAGATAAGGGTGACTTTCTTCCTCTCAAACCATTCGGGCTTTCACTTTCCTTTTCATGATAAGGAAGTTTCACCAACCCAACCTGTGAGCAAGCCAGCGAGCTAGTAGTAAAAGCACTAGAGTACAATCTATCCAGTGAACAAGCGCTTAGGCGAGTCTTTCTTTTATTTCAAGCAAGCTTTGGATATCTCTTTCTAGGTCAAAGGCTGAATCTATGGCGCAAACAAGTTATCAAGCTGGTAAGGGGAATAAAAGATTAGCAGTACTCTTATAAGTTTTAAGTTTACGAGTCTTGGAGTTCCCCCGCTTCTCCTTTCCTTTCGAGCGGAGTTGAAGTAGCTTTCGATGTCGTGCCAGCCTCTTTCATTCCTTCTTCTTACGAGCCAGTGGGAAATCCAATTGCTCCTGAGGTCTATTCATGTCCAGCTTCACCAGCTGATTGATTCGGAGCTTATTTACTAGCTGTGTCTTCTGTCCTGTGGTAGATGGCATACCTAATGGCCTTCTCGCTCTATGTGGATTTTGGCTTATACCTTCCCCTTTTTTAGTTAAGGGAGGAGTGGAGATCGCCCTAATGCCCCCTATTGGTGAGGATATTTACGGTTGTTAAGCAAGCATCTTTTCTTTCTTTCGATAGAGCCCCGCGATGGCATTTCCAGGGCTATTCCATGCGGTTGCTGTGGAAGTTTTTAGCTTAGAGCGAGTTGTAGAAAAAAAAGGGGCATTAATGGGAGTTGTTTTACAGCCAAGCCAGGAAGAGAGCCAGTTCCCTTGCCAGAAGAGATCTCATCCATAGTGGCAATCCCTTGCCCCACCTTCTCGCTTCCCTGCGTCAGTTTCAGTGGCAGTGGAAGTAGCAATTGAAGTTGGACTTTCTTTCGATGAAGAACCAATTGCGATGACCTTTACCAGAGGGCGGGCTAGCTCGTTTGAAAGCTTTATATTACTTAATATAATGAGCAATCAAATTAGAAAGCAGGGTTTCAAGCTATCTAGGAAAAAAGGCCTAATCTTTTCTCTTCGGTTTGGTTTGAGATAGAAGTTATACTTGGAGTTCCATTTGCTGTCGGTGCAGGCCAAATTGCCTTCCTTTTGGTCCGTTTGAGTCACTTTTTTGGTCCATGCAAGTTTCCAGTGAGCCAGTTCTCGTCCCAGCCCATCAAGTTGCCAACCATCCAATCTTAAGGTAGGCCTTTTCAATTGCATTTCTATTTCTAGGCCTTCTACTTTATCTGGGAGCTGTTGGAGTAGCTTTCCCCTCTTCTATAGTATAGTATAGCTGGTGGTTTTCCCGGCGGTGTGGGAGTGCCCTTTACCAGGGAGTCATCTCTGTCAACCCCTCTCGCCTTGCTCGCATATAAGTGCCGTCGTCCCTCTTCGCTGTCGCTCGAGTAGCTAAAGCCCCTATTCTGAGAATAGGAGTATTGAAAGCCTCGAAAGCAGTCTTTTGAAAGCTCTTTCTTAAGCTAGGTATCTTAGGCAAGCTTTGGATAGAAGGTTCTAGGGCCATTTGCCAATTGAGTTCGTCTTTCCATGCCAGAAAGCCCGTATCTTATAGCAAGCCCTACCTCTTAGCTAGCAGAAGAATGCTTTCTTTCTATAGCTATAGTGTATGCTCTAGTTAGCAAGTTAGAAAAGAGAGTTCTAAAATAGGAAATATATTCAATATCCCCACTAGACCTAAAGAAATAGTCTTCCTAGCCAACCTATCTAATGTTCCTACCATTGGTATTTACGCTCCAGCTAGTTCAGATTGCCTTCCTTCTCTTGCTGCTGCTCTGCCAATTTCAATTGGAGTTGCTTTTGCTGTCGATCCAGCCACTAGGTAAGGTGCATAAGAGCAGTTCCTCAAAAGGCAGTTCGTTTTCAAACGTAGGTGAGATGAATCCTTTTTCTAAAGGGGCTTTCTTGAATTCCGTCAAGCCGGTAGGCGGAAGTTCCATCTGTCAGAACTCAAGCTGAAGAAATACCAGTCCAGGTATATAATAAATGAAATGTCTGTCTTGAGGAAGAGTTTTCAAATGGATTCTCCCTTACTTATGCTATCTCGCAGTTTTGCTTTCTTTAGGCTTTCCGAGCCGATGGTGTCTCTTTTGGTTTCATTTTTCAACCTAGGGAAGAGGGCTTGGTACCTTTCTCACTATTGTCAATTCTTGGTCCAGATGGATTTTCAATAAGTTCTGATCCATTGAAAGTGACGTTCGCCACCCTTTGACTATATTATGTTCAAAGAAAGGGGTTGAGAAGATTGATTCGTAGTCGCCTTATTATGCATCGGATTCGGATCCACCACGTAAGTTTTCTTAACCACTCAATAAATACAGATATCCAGTCTCTCTAAACGGGGTAAGCTCTATAACCCAAACCCACCAAAACTGCTACGGACTTAGTGCATCAGTGCTATTGATCCTCGATAAAATGTTAGAAGGCGCTGCGGCTTTGAAGTAAACCACGTCCTCGAACGACCAAAAAGAAATGGAATTGTATGGAACAAAGTGGTGAGGAAAATCATGACACAGAAGTGCGGGAAATTCTTGCATCTCGCGTGGAAGAAGTGCTGCCTGCCATCTGGATTGGAAACATTCGCTTGAATGAATGATTATTTGATTGAAAAGGTTAGCCCATTCCCTACCGCAGGTACAAGCTTCTATCCCCCCATGTGGATGAGAAACAAGTCCTTATGGAAAGTACAATCATGAAGGCCTTAAAGAAGGAGTCTGACTTCTGCCTCTGTATTCGAATTCAGATCTAGACCCGGCAAACCTACCTGGCTAGCTTGCGAGAGAGGCGTATCGACCCTTAGAGCGCTCCGGGAAAGTAGCTCAAGTGGAAAGGGAATCAGTTAGTGTTAGCAGTAAGTAATCTATAAGTCCGCGTGATATGAGTAAGCAGGTCTGTGAGTACCTCTCCTCTACTGCCAGAAAAAGGACCTAACTAAAGCAGTCCAAGAGTGTCAGTTAGGAATCAATCTCCTATTAGGATAGTTTAGCACATGAATAAGCCCTTCAAAGAGGGGTGTGCCTCCAAACGTGCGTGTAAAGGCTCCTAAATGGTCACACAGGAAGTTTTCCGTTTACCCATGACACAAGTCTAAGGCAGGGGATTAGAACCACCTATCTAGGCATACTATGGGACGGTCTTTTCATTCTGTGATATGAAAATCTTGCTGACAAAGCGGCTTTTAGCTCCTTAGCACCTTTTCTCTTGTCTTCTGGTTCCAATCTTTGTAGAGCAGCAACTTGGGCAAAAGGTCTCAGCGAGCCTACAACCCTTCCTTCACATTCTGAACCCTCGCTTGCATATTTGGTTTCGAGGTAGGAGGGCAATAAGTCAATCCTACCAGCTTCTAAGGAAGAAATTACCTATATAGGCTTCATTCCGGAAGGGAAAGCTCCGCTGACCAAAATCTGACATTGGTTGCCTAGGATAAGGGATCGGATCGGGAGAAGCAGCTTTGGATAAGAGAAAAGTTGTGCTCGGACAGATCGACCAAAGGGGATAGCGTGTTGGGTACTCCAACCCTCTTTCTTTTGACTCCTATTTTGTTCGTACACAATCAACGGGGGCTTACCACCTCGAGGGAGCGATGCGATAAGGGCTTAGTTCTAGCTATATTCCGACTTCTGCCCTTCTCGGGAGACCTCTTAGCGGCAGGGAGAGATTCTTGGTCAGTCCAATAGCACTGGGGATCTTTCTGCTTTTTCTATTCCAAGTCATCCCAAACAAGCAAGCTTATCTATAATCATGAGTAAGACGACTCAGATTCCAGCACACCCGAGTCAGAAAGTAGCTCGACAAGGGTTATAAAGTTGCAAAGGATTCTACGCCAGTTTGGTCTTTTTCATGAACTTATGAAGGCTGGAGGTTGGGAAAAGCTAGCCAGATAACGGCTTTGAAGAAGGGCAGGTTGCCTACTCCTTTTTAAAGGTTCTATTCCCGAAGAAGAAAGAAGACCGTTCGAGCTATAGCCGTATTCCTTAAGTGCAAAGCTCTTATACGCGCCAATTCAACAATCGGAAATCGTACGTTCTGCGGACAGGCCGAGCATACTATTAAAGAAGGATTTGATCATGTGGCTGTTGCGGTTCTTTGTTTGGATTTGGAATTGAAAATACATAAAGAGATGAAATAAGAATGAGCAAGAGTCTCATGCACGGTAGAGAAAGAAGCGGGATAATCCATATTGTGGGTGACACGACCTAGACAGCAAAAGCCTAGCAACTCAATTCCTCCCTTCTTTATTGTTAAGGAGAATGAACTACAGGAGTAGATCAAACTCTCCAAAGTTCATAGATTCTCGAATGTTCAGAAGATGGGTCGAGGTCTCATCGAGCCTCAATCTTCGCTCGGTTCAGACAACTCCACTTTCAATGGATCTTGTCTCGAAAAGCCCAATCTTATCGGAGGTTCGGTTTCCCTTCCTTTCTGTGGTAGCTAGGCCTGGTAGCATGGTTAACGGTAGCATGTTTGCTAGTCTTGTCGGACTAGGAGCTCTACTAGGCTCGACCGTGGGAAATTGACTTCTTAAAGAAAGAATGACGTAGGTAGACTAACTAGAAGTAGTAGGAGTTCCCGTCGAAGGGCAAATTCTTCATTTAGGAAAGATCCGATACCAAGTGACAGCGAGCTAGCTGTTGGTGCTATAATAGTCAGTCCGTGGTCAGCATACTTAGAGTCGTCTTCTTGCTCAAGTGGAATCAGTTTCATTTGGCTCTAGACTACGCTTCGATAGAGAACGATTTGGCACATCTTCGATTTCCTGGTATGAAAGAAGTTAGGCTTGGTTTTCTGTGAGTGAAAGATATTCGGCATAAGCCGTCTTTGCTTTTGCTTTTTTTGATGTGATCCTTGTCTTTAGCTTGGGACTTAGCTTGGCACCAGGGCGGTTACCTACCTGATTTCGGTGGGGAGACCGTAGACTGAACTGAAACCTACACTCTTTCTTGTGTGTAATGAGTGGCTACTAGTTAGAATGAATTCTTATCGATGTTTAGTCTTGCGAACCTTGCTTGAAAGCTTTCACGTGGGAAATTGATAATGAGGAATTAGACTTTTTCTTTTTCGGAGGTGTCTAAGGGTACACGTCCAGCTTAAACAGAAGACGAGATCCGCTTTAGCAGACGATTTTTCCACTTTCATTAGACGCTCTCCTGGCTTTAGCAGAATAACGTTGGTTATATTATATGTAAGAAAGAAGCCAATGTCCCTAGTATCAGGAAGAGGGTCTTAGGAAGAATAGGGTGCACATTCATATTATGAAAAAAATGCATTCCCTTTTTCATGTCCGTTCCCAGGAAAGGTACGAAAGACGGCTATTCAAAGCATCTCGAAATGAAATTCCGTCTTAGCCGTGGAAATCCTATCTTTTCCAGCTCTCATCCTAGGATAGTCTCAAGTAGAGGTCTTTTACAGGGAAGGGAGTTAGCAAGCCGGTAAGCCAGAAGTGCAGGCCCAAGACAAGGAAGAACAGTCAGTCAGCACCGATCAGGCAGGAAGCAGACAGTAAGCTAAGACTACTGGAAGAAGGTGGTAGTTCAGCCAAAAGCCTAGTTCAACCAGAACAGTAGGGCAGCCCTCCTTTGGCATCGAATCGAGCCTAAAGGGTGTCCGGTAGGAGGGTTCGTATTTCACTTCTTGCCAGAAGAATGTACCTAAATCAGTAGTGATTTCGATCTCTTAAGGTAAGGCCATGTTAATTGTCGATGTCTACGCATATCATATAGAGCGTAGAGTTATACCTCGGCCTCTTCTTCCCGAACTGCAGACCTTGAGCCCAGCGAAGAAAACGACTCCAGCAATTCAATGGTCTCACTTGTGACTTGGCTGGCTGGATTCCTCAGATTGACTAGCTGCTTTTGAGTTCCTCAGATCGACTAGTTGCTTTTGATTAGCTATCTGCTTTGCTGAAAGTGAAAGCTCACGACCGCTCGACTATATACGCATAAACTGGACCCCCTTAAACTAACTAGTCCAGAAATAGGAAGGGCTTTCCCTGGTTTGATTCTTCATCAAGTGACGATTGATTTGTCAAAGCAAATGAAATCACTGTAAGCCGGATTCCTTTCCCTATAGGGATGAAAGAGAAGTTCCAAGCAGTTATTAAAGAGTAAATGCCCGAGGCCGAAGGCTTCCAAATAGTTGTATCGACTTCCAACCCTCCGGGGGAGGACGTCTTTCACATCAGCTGCAATGGCAGGAGAAACAGAGGCTAACCTGTCCAGCAAACTCTCGTTAGCCCAAAGTCAGCTAGAGAGGCATGAGCGGGGATACCCGTACCGGGGCTTCACCACCATACACGTCAATCAAGGAACCCTTTGATGACCACGGATCCCACCAAAACTTAGCAGCACTCTTCTTACCAACTGAAAGGAGAATGCATCTTTTGGCATTCGTTCTAGTCTTAACTTAAGGGGCTGTCCTATCAACACCGAATCAGTGCTATCACCTGCTCCGCAGAGAGCCTTCCCGCATCAGCCAACAGAGACTCCGCCTCTGGAGCCAGCATCCTGTCATGGAGCACCTTTATAGAGTCCACCACCAGTTGTACTAGGCGATCACTCAGCTCTTTGTCGGCAGCCAATAGCGTGTTAATTAAAATCCTCCTGCTTCGCGAGAGCCATAACGTCCGTGGTAAGCTCCGCCGGAACTACCAGATCACGAACCCGAGGCAGCATCACTGAATGTATTCTAAATGCTCGTGTTAAGACACTATGTATATCTTATAATACAGCAAATCATCCTATCTTCGATTACAGAAAATCGTAGTATTACAGGGTTACGAAAAGCATTGTCTTAAATCCCTATGTAAAGGAATTTATACTACCACACACTCATCCCAGGAAAAAGAGACTGCGGACGATTAGCCGCATCTCCTTAGAAAGTAAACTCTCCCACCCCTCACCCGAAAGAGAAGAGGTACGAATCCGACTAATCCGACTTAGCAAGCGGAACAGAAAGAGATGTGCCTGGCGTAAAAGACCTTGCTCACCCGAGCCTACTTTCTTGTCTGAGGGAAGGGAGGCTGCCTACTTCATCCGAAAGAGCTTAAACAGCCGTAACTGACTCAACGGAAAGACCCGAAAGAGAAGATGGTTAGGAACTCTTCCTACTTTCTTTGCCGAGCCTACTTGCTTGATTGACTATCGCTTAAGAGATGCAATCAACAGAGAGTAATGTCTTTATTAGGGACTACTTTCTTTACTAAGGAAGCACCCCTCACTTTCTGTACTGAACCTACTTCCTTGACCGCTTTAGGCATAAATAAATGACATAAGATTTACACTAATCCATCTACAATTAACCTGATCAGTCTCCTTAGAGAAGAGAGCAAGAGCGGACGATCTTTAAGACGAAAAAAAGTCCGCATGATCGTCTGCTCAACCCTGGTAAACCCGACACCTATGAGGATATCCGGGGCATTGTCCTCACTTTCGGGAGAAATGCACGACTTGATAGCTCATCTGCAGCCCTTCTCTTGCTCGGGCGATAGAAGCACACTCCAGAGACCTGCCCACTTAGTGACATAAACAAAGAAGCTCCCTGGGGCAAGGAAAGTTAGCCACCTCTTTCACCCTCGGAGGGGCTTCCTTCGATAGAGGATTGGGAAAGGCATTACTACTAGAATACTATATTACTTGGCAGGTTTAATCATTCTTCCGGATCGATGTGGGAAGGGGACTTTCCACTATATATATGAGCTAGGAAACCCCGTCTTTTGAATGAATTAACAAACCTTTTCCCTCCGTGGAGTGATATCATCACGATCAGGGAAAACCCGGGATTTTCGCTTAAAGACCGATTTCTCTCCGTAGACTCAGATAAAAAATCGAATCGTTTTGAAAACACCGCTTAAAAAGACGCGATTTACGAAAGAACAAGAACAAAGAAGAAGCGGGGAAGCCTTATTCAATCAACTACAATAAGAAGAAGGACAGGCCTGCACCTAGGAAGAAATCCAAAACGTCGAGGGGGCTCACAACCTATTCTTTTTATTTATTACACAATTAGTTGTGGACATAGTCAACCTCCTACTAAGAGAGGGAGACCAATCTCCAGGAAAGGGGAAGCGACCTACCCTTAAGAGCTAGGAGCACTCTTAGGCGATCCTGCTTATTCACGTGAGCAAACTAGATCCCGTGGGGTAGAAAGGGCGGACCCTTGGGGACAAGAACAAATGGCGCGAATGAGCAAGCAGCCTTCTTTATTGAGCGGGAAGTACAGGAAAGGCCCTGCTAGGTCTAGACTAACAAAGCCCAACCCGCCTTTTTCATTCCCTTTCTTTTGCTGTCGGGGTCAATTAGAGTCTATCGGCCAGAGAGGGTCTTTTCTTTTTGAACTCCTATTATGAAATATTATGTCTACTTTGAATAGCTTAAATAACAATCTTACCAGGGATAGGAAAGGGTGTCTACCATAGGATCTTTCCTTTCTGGAGGACTATGAGAATCTTTCTTACTTTTCAATCCGGCAAGAGCAATCCTTCAGTTATACCTTTTTCCGGTAAGGGCACTGTCGGCAAATAGTCGAATCCATTGACAGGCGTACAGGAGGAACCTTATGACAAACTAAAGCCTTGCAGAGGAATTCCTTTGCCTTATATATTAGTAAGCTCCTCTCAAAATTCCTTTAAATAGGGGAAGATTAGCAAATGCGATATCAAGCTCACTATATCGAGTTGGGTCTCCCCATGTAGTCTATGGGCATTCGCTGTGCCAACTCTGATGCGGAACCTAGGATATTTCATCATAGCTTCGGATTCTACGACCAGCACAGAACTTACCGAAGATGTTGCAAAAACACAAGTGACGTCAGGTTTTTTCGGGTTGAAAACAAACTATCCGTCGAAGGGCGCAATCATGTCTGGCCTCTCAACATCCCTGTCTGATGCAATGAATATAAGGTCCCTTTGGTCTTAATTGACAACGGATCAGGCCTAAACGTTTGCCCCTTGCGAACGTAATAGCTGAATTGAGTCTTCTAGTCTAGTCATCTCTTCTCCCTCTTCGCCAAGAAGGAGAACTAAGAACATAGATACAATCTATAATAGATTGCCTACTATCGAGCTCACAAAGGAGCCGGAGTAGTCCTCAACATCTCGTAGCACATAAACAACACTCCATAACGGAAGATCATTACTTTCTTCCGGGATCGGGCGATGGCTATAAGTAGTAGCGACGAACGCTCATGCTCTATGGCTATTTTTTTTTTTTATGGTTACCTTCTAAAGCTAAGGAAACCCCATCTTTATATGTTTAAGGAACCGGAGGACCAGTGGTGCTTACCCCAAGGAGGGGCTGAATATCAGTACTCAGATGGCACTTCAATACAGACGAACCCCCTTCTTAGTATAGCGCTACCTTTTCTTAGACCCTTCGGACCTACCCTTACATGAAAAGGGTATCGAAGATGGTTCCACCGGTAGTCAGCCTCTTCGCTTCCCTCGTTATAGGTAACCCCTAAGCGAACTTTCTTTTATACTTGCTCATAAGAACCCTAGTCCCGTTTAGGCACCTCTTTCTGGGGCAACTGATCCATTCTATGAACCCGATTTTTATCCGCTATTGAATGATTTATCTCCGAGTTAGTCCTCTCGAAATCGGGCTTCCTCACTTAGTAGCTCCTTGAGTTTCCTACTATGATTGGGTGGGTTCGGAAAATGGGCTTGCAACGGATTCAACCGATCGATTCCCCGTGGCATATAAAGATTGGCGAAGCATAAGGTTAGTAACGTTCAATCGGTGCTGATAACTTCCTTTTCTCCCTCGGGGGTAGGGGCTTTGTAGGAGTTGGGCGAGATGCAACACTTTTTCCTAAAGGAATTGGAGCAGCAGTAGTTTACTTGTATAAAAGAATAAGACCGGCTTACCGTTCTATTAAATAAAAGAAAAGGGTTGAGAGTGGATTCCTTTCTTCAATGCATTCCACCGGGGCGACTAGGGTACCTTTTTTGTAATATACGCTCATTCAAGCTCAAGCCAACTTCTATCAGTTCAGCCAGGAAAGCAAGGGGAAAGCTCTTTCTTTTTAAACGGAACAAGAAACAATAATGTAATACGAATAAGATCATAAAAGCATAGAAAACCCACTCCCCCGTTTATTCCCGCTCTCATGATGAAAAGTGAACCCCTGCGGCAGTGGCAGTCACTGTAACAGCTAAAATCACAATAGCTATTAAGAAGGCAGCACTTTTCGGAGATTCATTTGTGGGGAACCCGTCGCTGTCTCGGCTGTGCTACCGAAGGTTCTGGGGAAGTCGGAATAGGAGAGCACTCATCTTGGGGTGGGCTTACTACTTAGATGCTTTCAGCAGTTATCCGCTCCGCACTTGGCTACCCAGCGTTTACCGTG
>CATKHJ010065163.1:0-16864 GCA_949750685.1 Vernicia montana
TTATATAGCCATTGGAACTAACCGTTATATAGTCATTGAAATATAGCCGTTATATAACCATTGGAACTTGTCTAGTACCGTTTTTAGAGTACTAAAATGGTTGTTTGAGCATGAAATGAAGACCTATATATATCTAAAGACTCAAGGTGAAGTCAAGAGAAGTTTCACACATCAAAGAACATATATTACAAGCAAATTAAAGCTCTCAAACTCAAAATTCTTTGTTTATTAAACTAGAACACAAAAGTTTCATTTCTCATCTTTGTGTATTCAAATTTATTCTAAGTTAGATTACATTATTCTATTTTTTGTACTAGTTATTTGTCAAAGTCTTGAGTGACTCTAAATCTCAAATCATTATCTATTGTAAATGTTGTGTGTAAGTCATAAAACACTAGGAAAGGTTTAAGTATATACTTTGAAAACACTTGGGTTTAAGTGTTAGCCATTGAAACACTTGTAAGAAGTTTGAGTGTGAGCTTGAAAACATTTGGGTTTTTTCTTGCACCCGTAAAAGGATTGTTGATAGTGAAAATCTCAAGTGAAACTTGAGGAGTGGATGTAGGCAAGGAGTTGGCCGAACCACTATAAATCTTGTGTTTGAATCTCTCTTCCCTATACTCTTATATTTGTTGATTATTTACTTGTTTGTTTGAATGATTTAGATATTCATATAAACTTAAAATTGCTTATTTACTTTGATTAATTGTTTTCGCTAATATTGTTTTAAAATTCAAGATTTTCAAAATAAAAATTTTTAAATTGAAATTGATTTTTGAAAATCCTATTCACCCCCCTTTAGGATTTGTCATACTTGGGTCAACAATAATAATGATGCAGACAATAATGCAAGATGATGGAAAAAGAAGATGGAAATTACCTATAAATAGGCATTACCACCCTTTTTTCAAATCATCATTCAATCAAATAAACAAATATTTAGAGAAATTTATATTTTCTTAATTTCATTTATTTTTATTTTCATTTTAATCAAAAAAAGAAGTTTTGGAACTCGTATACGCCAAAGATTGTATCCCAAAAAGAGTTCTTTCTAAACTTTTATTCTTCAATTCAATAATAAGTTGTTATTATGTTTTCTATTAGATTGATTGTTAATTTAATTGTTTTTTTCTTCTTAAATATGAGTAGCTAAATTTCTTATCTAAGATTTATATGTAATCTCTTGATTTTTCTATGATTATCTTTGTTTGATTGATTTGGTTTTAATTATTGGAATTAATCTTTTATTTTAGAATTTAATACTTGTAAATAATTGATTACTATTTGCATATTTAAAGATATTATGTGAAGTAGTGAGAGTGAAAACATAATATTAGTTCATTGAGATATTATACCTAGGGAATGTGTTGCTTAGAGATAAGAACACTCATTTGTGATTAATTAAAAGATTTTCATAAAATTTAATGGGTTTGTATTAATTGCTTGTAATTACGAGGGTAAATATAAGTTTAATATAAATACTTGTATTGTGTATTCAGAGAGAACATCATATAATTTAGGAAAATCTAATCATTAATTCCAATGAAATTAAACCAATATAGAGAATATAGAAAAGTCATAGATAATCAATTAATGAAATCTAAATTTTAAGTTTTTTTTTTCATATATTGAATTTATCTTTTAATATTTGTTTTTATTTTCTTTTTTATCTCAACTAAATCAATTTTCTAAATAATAAGGTAATTCATAATTTTAGTAATTATCAACTCATTCTTCGTGGGTTTGACACTCTACTTAATCACTGTATTACTTGTTTACAACCTGTGCACTTGCAGATTTTTCGCAACAACCCTCTCAACTCTCAACTCTCTTTTTCCATTTTCACTAAAATATGCAATGTGTTAATTTTTTTTTTGCATTAAAACAATTATAATAGTGATCCCATCATTTAAATTTGAAAGAAAAGTGTTTGGAAAAAAGTATATTTTGTTATTGTTTTTAGTTTTTAAAATAATTTATAACTTTGTTATCAAATATTTGTATCATTTTTTTTTTCAATTATTTAAGTGATAGTATTTTTTCAGATGATATTAAAAATATTCAAATTTTTGAAGATATAATCGTCAAAAAAAATATTTTTTTTAATTATTATGTTAAATTAACTTATTTAATTTTTTACTTAGTTTTTTACCGTATTTGTATGTTGTTTGTAATTATTATTATTATTATTATTATTATTATTTTGTCTATTTGTTATTTTTTTGTCAAATAATCCTATGGCTGCATGTTTGTGCCCATAGGATGACAGAGTGAGCTGCATGCTACTTTTTAACTGTTGCTTATACCATCAAGGAGTCTGGTATAGGACTCCATCGTATATATTTTGCTGTTTTGATGGTTTACTACTAATCAATAGAACTCTTATTTGTTTAATGTTGACCCGAATTTCCTGAAAACACTTTTATTGGGCAATTGGCATACAAAGGAGGCTGTTGAAAAACCCATGTCCTCTTCTTGCCATATTAAATATTTATCCACTTGGTTAACCAATGGGATAGAGATGGGCAATCCCCCATGATTGAGTTCAGGTATTTATGCTTGTTAGAATTAAGATTTTTCTAAGATACTTTACAGCTATAGTTGTATTTTGATGGGTTATGTATGTATTAAGTATGTGTCTTTGTATTTGAGTGTGTTAATGACTAAAATTACTGTTTACCATGTAATGATTGTAATTTTGTTTTGTATTTTCCCTCTTATAAGTTTAAATGAAGAGGGGGAAAAAAAAAAGAGATTTTGAAGAGGAAAATTTAACTAAAAACACTCTCTGTTTTTCAGTTGCATTTTTTGCTGTAATTTTTTGCTACATATTGATGTTCATTTGATGTTTTAATTAGCTGGAAAACTAACAATGCTGAGAAATTGCTACTCCACTCTATGCATATAAAAATAATGCACTTTATATTTATATTTACATATGGGATAATGAAGGTGAAATTTGGAGAATTAATATGACATGAATATATATAAAAAAAAAAAAAAAAATTATGTGCATTGGGTATCTTGAATAATATTTCTGTTTTGCTGATGTGTTCGAGTGGGTTACATAACATAGAAATCCTCAGTGGCACCATTGCCTAGTGGATCCCTAACCTTTCTACCACTTGCAAATATACCGTGAAATGGTGATGAAACCAAAGCTAAAAAGCTTAATAATACCCTCCCCCATCTTGTAGCACCCGTCTTCTCAGTGACACTGCTCTAACAAACCCACGTATCCACCTCACAAACATCCAAGTCGATTCCTTTTGTCCTTTTCTCGAACCGTTTCTATCATCTTCTAAAAATAAGCTACTAAGATCACTTGTCTTTCTAGTCGCCTACCCTTTTTAAATTTGCTGTTCTCTCTTTCATTTATCACTCTTAACATACAGTTTCAAGAAGATGTCTGCGGCTGCTGGAATCTTTACAGCTTCGGTTGCTGTGTCTGGTTATCAAGGCCTAAAAGCCAACTCAACAAAACAACTGTTCCCTGCCAAGGATTCTATTTCTTGGAGCCACAAAACAGTCTCAAATGGTTCCAAAATACATTGTATGAAGGTAATATGATCTAGAAAAAGATCCAAGATTTGTATAAATCTCGATATATGTATATATGTATCACTGCTAATGATCATTCTTCTTTCTGTGTTGATGAAATAGACATGGAATCCAATCAATAACAAGAAGTTTGAGACTCTCTCTTACCTTCCTCCACTTACTGATGATTCAATTGCAAAGAATATTGACTACATGATCAAAAAGGGATGGATCCCTTGCCTTGAATTTGATGAGGTTAGATAAATTTATTTAAGGTATAAATGCCATTTGATGTTGCATCAAAAAGAAAGAAATTCATTTTTATATACAAAAGATGCTATATAAAATTTGCTGTGGTCTCTCTTCTTTTTTTTGGTTCTATTAGATCAAAGTTGAATCTGAATTATCCAGATTCACTGATCTATAATATTTTAGTACAATACTCAACTATATGGTAACAAATAATACTATTTTTTTTTTTTTTTTTTTTGCCAAAAACAAATAATACTAATTATTGTTGTCTTTTCTCGTTTTGGATTTTAACCCTTTATCTTTGAAATTACAAAACATGCTTTTAATTACTAGAATTACTCCAATGTCCTTTATTTTTTTTATTTATTTATGATAATTAAATAAAAGAAAGAAACAAAATTGCTGGTAGGACAAGTTCAATTTGGTCCTATTATATTATTTTAATATCTAATTAGGACAATTCTTTTAGTTTCAACTGATTTAATTCAATTTTAGAAAAACAAATAAGAAAAAAGAAGTTGAGAGTTTAAAAATTAAAAATTAAATTTCAAAATTAAGATAAAAACAGGCTATTGAAAATAATACTAGTTTTTTTTTTAGGAATATTTTATTGTGATCTCATGGACTACATAAATAAACCTTTAGTTATTGAACTACTAGCATAATTTTGTATATTTCTTTATTTATAGTTAACAATAAAAAGAATGAAACGAAGAGTGCATAATTTTGTATATTGTATTCTAACTTTTTTTTTTCCCCTTAAAATGCTATAGGTTGGGTATGTGCATAGAGAGAATAGCAGAATGCCAGGTTACTATGATGGGAGGTATTGGACAATGTGGAAGCTGCCAATGTTTGGATGCAATGATTCTTCTCAAGTACTTAATGAGATGAATGAATGCAAAAATGCATACCCAAATGCTTATATACGTTGCATATCATTTGATAACAAGCGCCAGTGTCAGTGTATGTCCTTTGTCGTTCAAAAACCTAATCCCTAGATCTTAAACTCTACACCGCTTACTCTCTCTTGTTGTTTAGTGATGTTTGTTATTTCCAGATCTATGGTGCAATTAGGATTGTGGGTTGTTGGTTTTTTACCGATATGACTTTGCTTGTGTAGCTGCCATATTATGAAATAAGCTTAAATATATAAATATGCATGTTTGAATTAATTTTTTTGTCATTATTTATAAAATATAAATATACATGTTTGAATTATTACTTCATATCATATTATTTATGAAGTAGGCTTTTGATGAGACTAGCACATGGTTTTGGGATATTCTTTTTCAAAACAAACTATTTGAATGCCCATGGTTTTGCTTGAAACAGGAACTTATTTTTTATGGCCCCATTGTCTGTGTTTCCAAATCAGAGGTGGGTCTACTAGCCCTGGTCAAAAACTGGGTCTGATACAGATTTGAACCGAATTTGAACTGGTTCAATTTGGAATCAATAGGATCGATTTTGGGCTCGTCTGAGGAAATAATACCTGATCCTTACTCCTCTTTTGAACTGAGCCAAACCAGTAAACCAAGAGGAAAAATAAAAAAACAAAATTTTCAATCGGTTTTAGCCAAAACCCATTGAATTCAAAATAATTTTGAGTGGGGAAAATCATACTAGAGAGACTAATTCAGGTCTCGGTTCACCACCTAACCTAATCAAGCCCAATGAATCAAACCCCAAACTAGCTCGAATCTAAGAATAGGGCTAGTCCTATGAGCATAACTAACAAATTTTATTTATTTATTTATTTTTTTAATGTATATACATATTGAGTCACATCTTTTTTACTCAACTCAACTTCACTAAATCTTAATCCCAAATTAATTGAAATCAGCTATATGAATTTTTTTGTTTTCACTTTGAACGATTTTGAGCGAATTATTCTGAAAATTGTAATTGTTGGGTGCAGAGGGTATAATCAGCAAAATAAATGTGTAATAACATCAGCAATTTAACGTAGTTCGCCCTTAATTTTGAATTACGTCCACAAAACAAATTTCGAATAATATTCTTTCACTATTAAAATAATAGGTACAAAGGGAGTTTTCTCTAGACCAATTCTAGAGACAATACAAAAATGAGATTACAAATTAGTGGCACTTAAAGTAATTCCCAAAAATACTCCAAATATTTTCTTCACTATTTTATCACTCAATCCTTTGAAAAAATCTCAAACTCTCATAAAAACTCTCTCTATTTTCTTCAGAGAACTCGCTGGCTTTTCCATGCTTCGACTTGTTTTTGCCTGCTTTCAATAGGCAATGGCATTGCCTATTTATAGGCAAGAACAATGCCTTGTATATGGCATTGCTCTTGTCCACATTTAATTCCAATTTATGTGGTTATTGAATGGCCACTTATGTGGCTATACAATTAGGCCACACACACACACACACACACACACACACACATATATATAATAATTATTGGTTAGTGGTTTCCCCTCAATGTAGGAGGGACCACGCACTAACAAATCTTCCCCTCCTGACTACATGGATGGCTCCACCAATCCTGCAGCTAGTCGACAAAATTCAAAGTACTGTCTTGAAAGAATCTTTGTCAACATGTCTGATCCATTTTCCTCCGTATGGATCTTTTCAAACTGTAGTAGATTTTTCCACAGTACATTCCTTATCTAGTGATATCTTACATCAATATGCTTTGATATAGAGTGGAATGAGGCATTTTTCCCAAGGTAAATAGCACTCTAACTGTCACAAAATAACTGATATCTGTTTTGCTGCGAACCAAGTTCATTTAAGAATTTTTTCATCCACATCAACTCTTTATAAGCTTCCGTTGTTGCTATAAACTCTGCTTCAGTAGTTGACAGTGCAACACTCTTCTGTGGCTTTGATTGCCATGACACAACTCCCCCTGCAAAGATAATCAGGTAACCTGAAGTAGACTTTCTCGAGTCCACATCGCCAGCCATATCTGCATCTGTGTATCCAACCAACACATGTTTGGTATTTTCGAAACATAGACATATTTTGGAAATACCTCGAAAATACTTGAAAATCCATTTTACTGCAATCCAGTGTTCCTTTCCAGGATTTGAAAGGAATCTACTCACAATTCCAATTGCGTGAGCGATATCTGGTCGTGTGCACACCATGACATATATCAAACTTCCAACTGTTGAAGCATATGAAATCTTATTCATTTCTTCTTTCTCCTCGTCTGTAGAAAGACTCTGTTTGGAACTTAGCTTAAAATGATTAGCAATAGGACAACTAATCACTTTAGCCTTATCCATATTGAATCTTTGAAATACTTTCTCAATGTACTTCTCATGTGACAACCACAATTTCTTGGCGCTTATGTCTCTGATAATTTTCATGCCAAGAATTTGTTTTGCTGGCTATAAGTTTTTCATGGCAAAAGACTTACTCAACTGCTTTTTCAAGTTGTTAATTTTGGAAGCATTCTGGCCAACAATCAACATATCATCCACATAGAGTAAGAGAATAATGAAATCATCATTAGACCATTGTGTTTTTCTATAAAAACACAATGGTTTGAAGTAGTCTTCTTATAGTCTTGCTCCCCCATAACAGACTCAAACTTTTATATCATTGTCTTGGTGCTTGTTTTAAACTGTAGAGACTTTTATTCAATCTGCAAACATAATTCTCTTTTCCTTTTTCTTTGAAATCCTCTGGCTGCTTCATGTATATCTCTTCTTCCAAATCACCATGTAGGAAGACTGTTTTGACATCCATTTGCTCAATCTCCAGGTCAAGGCTTGCTGCTAAACCCAGCACTGTGCGGATGGATGTCATTTTCACAACTGATGAGAAAATCTCTTCAAAGTCAATCCTTTTCCTTTGCTTGAATCCTTTGACAACTAGTCTAGTTTTGTACCTTGGACTGAAACTGTTTTCTTCACTATTTTATCACTCAACTCTTTGAAAAAATCTCAAATTCTCATAAAAACTCTCTCTATTTTCTTTAGAGAACTCTCTGGCTTTTCTATACTTCGACTTGTTTTTGCCTGCTTTTGATAGGCAATGACATTGCCTATTTATAAGCAAGAACAATGCTTTGTATATGGCATTGCTCTTGTCCACGTTTAATTCCAATTTATGTGGTCATTGAATGACCACTTATACACACACACACACACACATATAATAATTACTGGTTAGTGGTTTTCCCTCAATGTAGGAGGGAACACACACTAACAGTAATGCCTCTAAATCGTACTGAGTAATAAATTTTGAGCCCTTAACAAATTTGAAGTAATGAATAATTATTTCATTGAGATATGAGCATTATTTTACACTTAAAATTTAAAATCTTGAGAATCATCTATTCAACATATTTTACATAATTGTTGCATACTTAAAACTTTATTAATGAGTTTTTTATTTAATAATATTAAAAAAATCACCTTTACAACGGATAAATTAGGAAGTTCGAATTCCGTGAATCACATTAAGTATGGTAGACTTAGCTGAAGTATGACTTAATAATACCTTTTGGTAGAGGTGGAAAATTCTGATTTGTCGCTGTTCTATGAATCACATGAAGTCTGATAAACTAGCTGACTTCATGTTGCCTTTGCAGTATAGGTGAAAAATTATAATCCACAAACCTGATCTAAACCAATCCACTCAAATTCAATCCACAACTCAAACTCGAAAGACCTAAATTTATATGAAACCCAAAAGGACCGACACTCAAATGATCCGAACTTGTGGATCTACTTGTATATAACCCGTTTGACACAAAATTAATTAATAAAAATTTCAAAATATTATTTTGAAATAAAAAGCTTGACCCAATTGCAACTCGCATAGGAATGACAATAAGACGGGACGGGACGTATTTTGAGATTCTTGTCCCCGCCCTATGAACAATCGGGGTAAAGACGAGGCGGAGTAAATCGAATTCAGAACGGTCTCGAAGCGAGGACGGAGATCCCCATTTATTTTTTTATAATTTTATTAATGTTAAAATTTCATAATTTATATATTTTGACAAAAAATATTATACATATTTATGTTAAGTTTTATATATTATTAATTAATATTTAAATAATAATAATAATATAATTAAATATTTAATAATATAATTTTAAAGAAAACTAATAATTTATATATATACATATAATATGAAATTATAATAAAAAATTTATATATATTAATTTTATGAAATCGAGGCGGGAGTCGAAACGGCGCGGGACGGGGAGACTCAATCCCATTCCCGCCCCATTACCATAGACGGGACGGGAATTTCACGTCGGGTTCGAAGCGGTGACGGGTTCTCCATCGGGGAGGATCGAATTTTACCATCTCTAAACTCGCAACCCGAAATGTCTTCCATGGATCAACCAATGAGTGGCTTGATTCGTTGATTGGGTTGATTCAAATGTGATCGTAGTGATCCAACCCGACTTGTTCCAAAAAAGACAAGATTTATCTAAAAACTGAAATGACCCTAAACCGCCTGACCCATTCGCCACCTCCTTTTGGCATAAAATTCGTACTGAATTTTATGGGAGCTTCCAAAATAAGATGACATCCACAGCAGTTATGATTTTCCAAATGTTAAAAGCATGAGGTGCTAAAATGGATATGGAATTCGAAAGCAAATAACAATCTTTTGAGTGAAAATATTGCATCACACCACTGCCAAAATTCAAATAATTGGAGTTATTTTTCATTCTTGCAAATGAGATTCCCAGCAATCCCAACCATTTACTAACACCAGTTCCTCGTCATGTGGACACCAAGCAATTCAATCTTTCATCATTTAGAGACTGTTGATTCGAAGATATTCAAAATCACAAGTGATGTGATACATTACACAAAAATGCCACCTAGTCTAGGTACCAAACCCTTACCCAATTTATTCTCAAGGAGTCAGGCGAAAAGCTCATCTTCATGCTCACAAAACAATAGCCATTACCTAGTCAAATAAAATTACAACAAAATGTATTGTAAAATGATTAGAAAAATCTCTGCAATGTATCCATAACACTAGTTATCCATGAGAAAGCAGCTGACCTTCAGTCGATCTTGCTAGAAAAGCATCCACATCCAGAAACAAAATGAATTAGCTGTCTCAATTAAGTCAATATGATCCCCAAGCATAGCACCACTGTCACATGCAATGGCAGTTAGAACAATAAATTGAAGCCTAAAAATTCAATTGCTAGGATCATCTCAGGTTGCTCAATCATAGGGTACATCTGGCTGGGGTTAACAATCCCAAAAGCCATACTTTCTAAATCCAACCACTCTAATAAATTCTCCAGGGGCAATTAATAAAATCAAAACAATATATCAATACAAAAAACCTTATCTCAAGGTAATGCAGAAAGCTCAGTCTTACAAGGTCTTTCATTGGCATCCTATTGAAGGGATTCAATCATTCAAGATACATTACACTCAAAGATTCTTCTTTCATCTGTAAAAAAAGATAGAAAATTGATGGTTAGAAAAGAACAAGTGTATAAAGAAAAAGTCTGGGAAAAAAAAAAAGAAGAAAAGGCTCATTCACATGAAAGAAATAACACAGCCAGAATTATATCCGTATCTTGTAGAAAAAAGGTAATGAAATAAAGACTTGGTATCGCAATTTGGCCTATAATCTACAATGCTCAAGTTAATACATTGATACTATTTACCTCCACCAACAAGGCTGCACAAAACTATTCCAATGTTAAAACAAACATGGCACTGAAAATGTTTCAAAATTTGGTATTTAGGAACTGAGTTAGAGCAGAGCTACTGGATGAATAAGAGATTCTAGTACAGTTAAGGGGAACATGCCACTTCAAAGGGGGAAAAAGAATTTTGCAATGAAACAAACCAACACCATAGTCCAGCAGTTACAAATATTGCTCAACTTCAAAGCAACTTTGAGTAGTTAGAGCTAAGATGAATATGGTTGCAGACTTGCAGCCAAGAGAAAGCATATTTGCTTGGCATTTACACAACAAGCACACAGGCGAGAGTGCTCATATGTGTATGACTGACTTTTATTCCTTGATTGTAGGCATGATTGTATGACTTTCTTATTTCCTAATTGTAGGCTTAATTGTAAGAATATAGATCTAGCTTTTGTATATAAATATGTATGAGAACTATGAATAAAACATAACAATTCAGCCAAATCTGCAATTGTTATGAATGATGAATGGGCAGAATACCGAGAAGATGATCAAGGAAAAGCTAAATTTGTTCGTAAAAGGATTGTGGATGAAAATTGGTAGGAGAAAGTTACTTATATTCTAGCTTTCGCTGGTCCTATTTATGACATGATTAGGGTTTGTGATACAAACAAAACATGACTTAATTTGGTTTATGAGATGTGGGATTCTATGATTGAAAATATGAATGCTACTATATATGAGCATGAAAAAAAACAATTAGATGATTTTTTTTTCTCCTTTGTTTTGTGTGGTCCATCGCATTCTTGTTAATCGTTAGGCAAAGAATAATACTCCACTTCACTGTTTGGCTCATTCATTAAATCCAAAGTGAATTTCTATTTCAATTCTTTTGATTTTCCTTTTTAACTCCTTTTGTACATTTTTTTTTATTTGTTTAGGATTGTATTTCTTTTGAAGGTTTTATAGTGATAAGTGACTTCAAGAAAGAGAAAGTAGAGTGCCTCCAAATATGGATATGGAAGTATCTACAGAGAGACAAATGTTTTAGGATAATTTTTTCTGGTGATGAGCATGTTAAAGATTATGATGAGTTTGCTAATTTTTCTCTCAAAAGTGGGCCATTTGGTGATCCAAATTCTATTAGTAGTATGTTTGATACTGACCCTAGGAAGTGATGGGCGTGCTATGGTTCAAGTACACCTTTACTTCAAAGGTTGGCTTTTAAAGTGTTTGGACAACCTACTTCTTCCTCTTGTTGTGAAAGGAATTAGAGTACTTATTCTTTTATTCATTCAATTAGAAGAAATAAATTAACTCTAAAACGTGCAGAAGATTTAATGTTTATTCACAACAATCTTCATCATTTATCAAGGAGCACTTCCTAATATTATGATGAGAAGACTAAAATGTGAGATGTTGGTGGAGATGAATTTACAAGCATGGAGGATGTTGATGTTCTCGAGTTTGCCAACCTATCTTTGGATAAACCAAAACTAGAGTTTGTATTTTTTAATGAAGATGCTAATGAAAGCATGGAAAAGAAGAACGATGAAGTTTAAAAAATTTCATGAATATCTTGCATTGTATTTCCTATTTTATATTTGGTTATGTAACTTGTAGACAATTAGTTTTTATTTCTTGAATACTTGGTTTGTTATTTATCATTTTGTTTTTCTATAATTAATGTTGATTTGGACAATTATCTTTAATAATAATTTTTTATAGGGTTTTATTATTAAAAGTAACATTTGCTTCAATAATTATTACAAATGTACATATGAAAAAAAAAATAATATTTACATATGTAAACAAATAATATTTACAAATATACCCATATATTTTTTTTATATTTACGTCTTTCCCCCACATTTCGTTTCCTACATTTTTTGAAAATGTTGTTTTTGCGTTTCCCGTTTCCGTGCTACCTAGCTTAACTCAGCTTTAATCCTAATCTAGATCAGGTCAACTACATGGATTCCGATCTAGAATTCTAGATAAGGTGCAGTCACATTGAATTCTTCTCAACAAGTTCATACCTTGCCAAAAGTCATCCTAAGTATACCTCTCACCCTCTTTCTACTTGTGCTAGACCAAAGCAAGCATCCTTGTTTTGCCCTTCTCAACCGAAGTCTTTTCCATCACCCTACAACAAGCTTTCTAAGCTATTCAACCTTTAGGTACATGTTAGAATATAATGATGGCCTCCCCAAACCATCCCACCTAAGTACAACCAATAAGGGACAATAATAAGAACCTTAATGTAACCCTTCAAAAGGATTCCCTCCCACTTTGTTGTTAGTTGTTACAAATAAAAATGTCTTGAAAGAGATATTATTCATGACTATGACCAAGCATGGGCAATGTGAAACTATGAAATCCAAAAGTTCAATTGTTCAACAATTTTCCAAACCACCACATCCAAAGGGAAAGCAATTCATAGGGATAAAAAAACACTGAAGTCACCCGACAAAATCCAAAAGTAAGCCTATGTTTGTGCAACACTTACAAACCACAAGACGTTTGTACTAGCCCTTGACTGGGTCATAGAACCTGTTAACAAAATCATTGCCAATTATCCTCCACCAAGTTAAACAAACAAGAGATAGTGTTCTCCTACTCCCCAACATACCAAATCCATAACTTCATACTTTCATATAACTACTATTCACTTGCAATAATGCTCATTGTTTGGGAGGAATTTATATTTACCACTTTTGCTTCAAAATCTTCAAATCAACACATCATTAAAATGTTTTGTTTCAATTTCTAGAATTCAGTGATATCAACTTCTCAATCCCTTGTCAAATTCTTGTCTTCTAGTAGTCATCCCTTATGATGACAAGGCTCAATCAAATAGGAAAAGAGAACTTGTGATACTAAAAATGTTGAAATTTAACTAATTGCTTGGTTCAAAATGAGAATGCTTGCAATATTCAATAACACAAGCATCACTTTAATAGCAAATAAAAAAAAAAAGTATTACTAGACATAATGGATTCAGTTCCACGGCACGGGAAACTTCTCAGTTTTTCATTCTTTAATAACATAATAAAGAAAAGCTTTGTGGAGGTCTTTAACATAATACCAGATATGTCAAGTTCAGCTCTTTAACTGTTTTCCAATTCCCATAATTGTTTCATTTGCCTCCATAGATAATACAACAATAAGTAGCAGGGAATAACATTAAATCAGCACAAGACTCGCTAACATTTAGTCATTTTCCTATACATAGTTTTCAATGGGCTAGAGTTGTTCCATCACAACTTTCATCAGAATTTCAAAATACCTTTGTCCTTAGACAACTTAAAACAATTCATTGTTGGAGTGTATAAGTGGAGCATTAGATTTATAACTATGCGTAATTTTGGCTTAAGATCATATTATAGTAGAACTCTTCTGAGTTTTACTAAGCGAATCATTAAGATGCGCGGTTTTGGTTCCTATTGAAATTGACATGGAATTTAAACCTGCTTCATAAAAAATGCCTGGACATAGACATGATTTGGAGCTAAAAATCAATTTATTCTTGTTCCTAGCAGCTATAAACAAATTTCTAATTCAATTAGCAAAATGAATTAGTTGAGAAACCTTAAATGCTAAGAGAACAAGGAAAACTTATTACATATGGACAATTCTGACAATTTCACATTTTTGTGACAAAATCAGAATAGTTAGCAACAAGCAACCTGATACATATAAAAAGCAAATTGCATAGCATATGAGCAACTCAAAACCAATTTAGCCCCAGGTAGTTCTTGGCAACAACAACCCATCAGCAACATCCTAATATCTAAACTGACAGTGACCCCTCAAAAAAATGAATAAACACATAAAGTGATTCCTGGGGCACAGAAATCAAATTCAAAGCTTAAAAAGGACAAGAAACAAACGAACAAACCTAACAAAATTCATCAATAGCTTATTGATATCAAACAAACCAGAAAAACATAGCAATAGAAACCATTCTACACAACATGAAAATGCATCCAGTCAAAGGAAACAAAATCCAAAGTTTAAAACCCTAACCTTGCCATACTCCACAAAAGGCTACCGATTCCGTTCAGGAGGCAACGGGCGATTAAATCCTCCCCTACGGTTCATATATTGCCTGGGCTGCCGCTTCGAAACAGCTCTAACTCCACTGACATCCGCACCAGGCACTGGTTTCCCTTTCGTAGAATCAAAGCCAACTGGAATCCCTAATTTCTTCATCATCTCAATCTCGTCCTCATCCATTAAAGCTCCTTCTACATCTCCTTCTCCACCTCCACCACCACCACAACTGCTATTGTTATTCC
This sequence comes from Vernicia montana, assembly GCA_949750685.1. Taxonomy (NCBI): domain Eukaryota; kingdom Viridiplantae; phylum Streptophyta; class Magnoliopsida; order Malpighiales; family Euphorbiaceae; genus Vernicia; species Vernicia montana. The sequence goes on from CATKHJ010065163.1 coordinate 14,728, forward strand.
CAATCTTTTCCAACTGCTCTCTTGCTATCCCATCCACAAAATCTGATACAGCTGCCCTTTGCCTGTCCCTCTCTCTTTCTCTTTCCCTTTCTTTTTCTCTGCCATCTTCCGCTTCATGACGGTGACGTTTTCGGGGCGGCGATGGCGATGGAGTACGCTGGTGGCGATGACGACGGTGAGAACGAGATTCTGGGGAGCGTGATCGAGATCGAGATCGATGGCGTTCAGGGGAGCGAGTGTGCCGTGAACGGATGCGTTCAGGTGAACGGGTGCGAGAACGGGTACTGCGAGTGCGGTCTCTGTCTCGGTCGCGATCTTCTTTGTCTCGGCGTCTTTCTCTGTCTCTGTCTCGGTCTCGGTCGCGAGGTCTTTCTCTGTCTCCCATGGCAGCCGGTAAATAGGAATAGGATAATGAGTTGATTCAGATAATTATGGTGGGAGGTTTTAAAGTGACTGAGAGAAGCTCAGGAATTACAAATTTACAATGGAAAGGGTTTAGGAAATAAAAGTGTTGATTCTCGAATTTTGAAACCCACAAAATATATCACTAAAAAAATTTAATTTTTTTTAACCATTTTAGTGAAATAATGATTTAAATGCAAAGGTGGCAATCGTGTCCGGTCAAGTCATTTCGGGTGGAATCATTTCTTTTTTTTTTTTTTTTTTTTTGCCAAATGGGTGGAATCATTTCAAGTATCATCTTTTTACATATGGATTCGAGTAGGATCATGTGTTTGGACTTCTGAGTAAATTATCTGGTCAGATTTGAATATTTTCAGATTTAACTCTCAAAATAAACTTTTGAGTCGGCTTAATTTCAAGCCTGGTCACATATTGATTTATTTGAATTGAAAAATAACTTAACTTATTTAGTTAAATGTTACTTGACTCAAGTTGATCCATAAATTTTCAGGTCAAATTTAGATTGTTTCAAATTTTAATCGGATTTGAGTTGGGTTTTTACTCTATTTTTTCAACGGGTTTGGGTAGGGGTCATTGCAATGAACCATTGAATTAATGATTAGAAAGTATTTCAAGTCAGGTCAGATTCAAATCACTTTTAGGTTTAGGTTTAAAAATGTGCTTTTATGTTGAGTCACACGTTGACCCATTCAAATTGAAAAATGACAAAACTCATTCGTTTAATTATGATCTTACTCGAATTTAAGGCGGTTTAAATTTTAGTCGAGTTTTAATCCTCATTTTTCAGATGGGTTCGGATTAGGTCATTACAGGTTGTGTTCTGTTTTGAATAAACCATCAGGTTGATGGCTGAAAAAAATTTCAGATTAGATTCAGGTCACTTTCAAATTTAACTTTAAAAATACGGTTTCATGTCAAATTAAGGGTTGACCTATTCGGATCAAAAAATGATATAACTCATTCGATTAAATGTAACCTTACTCGGGTTGACTCGCAAATTTTCGAGTCAAAGTCGTGTCATTTCAAATTTTGAGTCGAGTTTTGACCCTTATTTTTCATATCAATTCGAGTCAGGTCAAAAATTATCACTTTACATATAATTATTTTTTAATTTTTTGCATTATACTTTAAAACAATTTAAATATAAACAAGAAAGATAATAAAAATAATTATAAAATTGTTGGTGAATTTTTTGAATGCGAGCGTGCCACGTGTGTAAGGTACACGAACCGTTGAGAAATTGCGCCTTTAATGACTTCTAAAATCAGATTGAATGTGGATTCCCAAGCGTTTTTACCACAATTTGCTTAGATTTCAGAAATGCCAGTGAATTAAATGCAATAGTATTGAAATGGAAATGTATTTGTATTAAAAGAAATGAAATGGGATTGTTTGCATTAAAAGAAAATATTGACAGTGCATGAAATGGAAATATTCACAGTAGATATGAATTGAAATTGCAAAGGTAACAAGACTATAAAAATTAAAATGCTTGAACAGAAAAGAAAATTGCTTGAATGAAAGAAATGCTTGAATTGAATTTGCTGTAGTTTGAGTAGTTTTTGGATGATTGATTGTTGGTCTTCTATGATTGTTGGTTTCTTCTCTTTTTATATGCTCCAGTAATAACTTCCCACTAACCCACCAATTTGCAGTTCCACTTTTACTCCCTGTACCTTGAATTTCTCCATCACATCCACTTCTTAGCTCAGCT